>JAULBY010027839.1:0-16543 GCA_032358315.1 Ophiocytium majus | reverse complement strand
AAGTTTGCCGTGCGGCCGGCCTGTCCTGACAAAGGCTGCCCGCTGCACTTGCACGCTCACTGCAGACGCTGGCCCCGTGCACGGCGTGCGACCGCCCTGACCTTGCCTATGTTCTTACCCAGTACACGCAGCAGAGTTTGTCGTAAAGCCGGCCACCCTGATGGATGCTGGTATCGTGATGGGTGGTCCACTGCACGTCTACGCTCACTGTATCCTGGGAGTCTGGCGAAGTGGGCCTGGTACCAGCCGAGTAGTCTTCGAGAAAGTGTTATGAGGGGGGCAATTGCGGGTTTGTGGCAGGGGGTGGGTGGAGGCTGTGAAACTATGACGACTCCTGGCTAGGGGCGCAGTGCAAGGCTATGGCCATGCACACACCTGTTATCGCCCCCCCGCCTGCTGTGTGGAGCAGCCCCCACCTACCTCCTGCCCATTGAAAGCTGTTGCACGCGTTTTTTAAGTTCGCGGCAGCAGCCTCTCAGAAACAGCACTTGTGGCGCATAGGCTGCGTCTAATTTATGTCCACTGCATGCATAGACTGTGTCCCTGCTTGATATTGAGGTTGGTTAAATGGTGCATCCAGGTTTACAACACCTGCTGTGTACTTCCAGTACTTCAGTACTTCATAAAAGTATGTTGCGGCAGTCCACGCACGCATGCGCAGCATTACGTTGCAAGGTTGCGCAGCGCTGGTGGCAAGATTTTGTGCCTTCAATGACTGTGTTTGCGCAGCAAGACACCTTTATTGCACAATGTCATGTTGCACATTTCTTGCACAGTGTCATGTGACATCTATTGCACAGGGTCCTGTGACGTGACCCCATCCGGCTGCAGTGATGCCAAGTTTGTTCTGATTTGTAAACCAGTAGACTATAACCATCCGGCCGCGGTGATGCCAAGTTTGTTCTGATTTGTAAACCAGTAGGCTATAACCAAGTTCTGAATTTGCAAGCCTACAGGCTATCATCATCAAAACCCATCTGGTGCTGCACCGCAGGCAACGCAGGATAGCAGCGATGGTTATAGTACTGCCTGAAGTTCTTTGCGCCCACCCACATGCATGCACGCGTCCCACATGATGTGCCATAATGAAACCGCACTTAGGGCACAAGCCTGGCTGGTGATGTCATAAGACACTGCATCGCGTGCTGCCCACCAAACCACCGCTGAGTCACAAGCAGGTGCGCTGCGGCTGCTGGAATGGACTTGGTAGTAAACCATAGTGGTGTGCGGAAAGCTTTGTGCACATGGCGTGCGCCACGAGGAGAAACATGATCAAGCGGACTGTACTGAAGACCATGGTATGGCTGCGGCTGGTCCACAGTGTGGCGCCTTGAATCAAGGTCCTTGATTGGCCATCATGTACATACCAAGGCTTTCCGCGCCCCCCTTGATTGGCGCCTAATTATTTTACTGCTAGGCAGCCTTTCAGTCGCGGAAGGGATGTGGATATGGATATGTTACAGTAGCTTCTTCATTATCCGCATATGCTGGTGTGGGGGGGTACCAAGGAACGGGGACTGTGGCGGGCTGGAGACTCAGGTGCTGCTTTTCGGCTGCACGCGCGTGCACAGGGCTTTGGCACCCCAAGCGGAGTTTCAGAGAAGTACTCGGGCATGGTGTTTCCATCGCGCACATACATGTGCAGAAGGCTTTCAAGCAGGTTACTACTAGTAGGTGTACTGCAGGGCAGGAACGCAAACAATGTTGTGGGGTTTGGCGTGGAGCACGAGCAGCAATGCACATGGCAAAAAGCTGACATGCTGGTAACTGAGAGTGTGTCATGTATTGCAAGTGCTCCCATGAACATCACAGTGCATGTCCTTGGGTGTGTGCGCGTCGCACCATTGAGCAATCAGTTGCGTACTTGCGCAAGAAGGGTAATGCATGATAATGCATGGTAATGCGTATGGTAATGCATATGGCGGGTGTCACTGGAATGTGGGGTGGGGAAGGACAAGGAGGTGGGCAAGTGCAGGTGCACCAACAGTGGCACTCGCACTGCCAAAACTGCGCCAGCATCGTGGCTGCATACTGCCACAGATGCTAGCTGCCTGTAGCGAGTAAACTGTGTCCAAGCTGTGGTAAGCGCAACATCTATCATGGCAAAAAAAAATGGGATGGCGTCATCATCAATAATAAAGAGCTGCAATGCAGCTGCAGCAGTCAGGCACCATATACTGTGCGACGGCCTGCTTTACACCAAACAACCCTGGCAGCATGGGGATGGCCACAAGGGCCATTATATCAACTGTCAGGGAGTCTAGCGATGCACTGCCGTTCTCGCATGACCCAGTGTCTGGGGAGTGTCTGGTGCGTCACTTGCACGCCGGGGATGGAAACAGGTATGTTGGGACAAAACTGCGAAGATGGGACACAAATAGGGGTTGTAAGTGCTGTCCAGCAAAAAGGCGGCAACCCAACGTGGTTGCTCATGCTGTGCCAAAAGGTGGGCACTGCACGGGACATATGTGCAGCGCAGGCACAGTGTGCTGGACGGAGCCGCTCCCGCTGCGGGCTGCCGGTGACAGCACGTGCTTTTGCTGAGCAGCCCGACGTAGGTCTGCTCAGCGGCGGCACCAGCAGCAGCGGTGGCGGCTCATGTATGGAACAATATCTGGCGCTCGCGCTCCAGCAGCTCTGTCACGGCGTGGCCCAGCTGCACCAGGCCACGCTGCAGGCGCATGACGGCGAAGACGGTTGTGTTGAAGTGCAGAGCAAAGGACAGGCTCATGCGGTGGGAGCGGCTGCCGCGCTGGTCCATCATGTAGCGCTGCATCATCATGATGCAAGACATGGCACGTGCACACATGGAACGGAAAGGTTGAGGTTAGGTGGAGCATGTGCACCTTGTTATGTTGCGAGTATAAGGTGCGTGGAGACACAACTGAAACAAGATGCCACATACTACTACTTGACATACAAAGTACGCCACAGCACAAAATGTGCGCTGCAGCACCAAGGTTGTTTGCATACTTCCCACAGCATGTTCTTGAACACTCACACCTTCCAGCACCTCTGTAGCGTGTGCCAGTGGTCGAATGTGTGCACACACAAGTTCATCATAGCCGTGGGTACTGCAAGGCATGTGAATGCCACATCCGACACAATGGTGAGAAGTGTCCAAAATGGCAGTACACAAGGCCACAACACATGGGTGTCCCCTACCTATAGAAGCACACGGCTCAGTCACTAGCTGGCGCGCAATGCCTTGCGCTGGCTTCATGACAGAGATTGCAATTGCAGGTGCCAAACATGACTGGTGGCTACTCACCACCATGTCAGAGTAGATGGACTCCTTGAGCAGCTGTGCCTCCTCCTGCACCTCAAGCACGTGATGCACCTGCACGGAACGTTCTCCTGCGGAACCGCGCGTCTCCCTGCGGAACAGTATCTGGGCGTCCTGCAGAACGTTGCTGACCAGCTCCAGCAGGTGGTGCACGTGCATGACCGCATTTGACATGCTCTGGACCTGCTTAAGCAGGCAGGTTCAGAAGGGCAGCGGAGCAGTGTTACGAGCTACCATGTAGTAGTGCTTTGCAGCTGGGATATGTACCTGACACCGCTATTAGTAGTAGCTTGCAGGTAAGCTGATAGTGAACAGCGCTGCACATGTACCCGCCACGGCGGCCAGTGGGTCAAACCCACATGCGCCTGGAGCTCCTTTGTTGCCCAGTTTACCAATGCCAAATGATAATGTAGTAGAGCATAAAACTTGCGTGCACGCTTGGTGCCTCATATGCGCTCAAGGCAACAACCTTAAAGGAAAATCGTGCACACCCTGTGTTGTTGCGTCATGTGACATGGTACACGCTTCCAAGCACTTGACAGTGCAGATGCTCATTGGCATGGCTTAATTAGGTGCACCATGGCGCGTGAATGCCCGTGTAGAACGTCAGCTCACCTCTTGAGCCCATGTGCTCCCAGTGCACAAGGCGGAAGATGACTGACTGGAGCGCTGCAGGCCAGGACAACACACAAGCAGCACACAGGGGGGTACGGGAAATGATGCCACGTCTAGGAACGCACACACGCTCAAACTTACGTACCAGGAGTGACAAACATGTCATGATCCGCTGACCACAGAGCAACACAGCTGACTAGCACGTTTATGTACAGTGCACTACAGGAAGGGTGCACACAGTATGTGTATGCGCCACATCGTGCTGAGCAGATGCTTACCTGTAGCTGCACAAGTGCAGCCAGCATTTCCCTCTCGGCTGCCAGCAGTGCCTGGTAGCTGGGCGCGTGGAAGGGGTGGTGCCAGAGTGCGGGCGCCATTGTGGACAGGTGCACATACTACAACAAACACAAGGCACCAGCGGTGCAAAGCGCAAGTGCACTGGTGGGTTAACATAGCAACTACCATCAATGTGTGGCCTTGCGGATGCGACGTCTGTGGTGCCAGTGAAGGTAATACCTGCTTGCCACATAGTGATGACAACGCCATGCTTTGACTGTGGGTGCATTCCCTGCGCTTGTTCACCACGCATGGTGTGAGTCTAGCTCAAAAGTGGACCAGCCTCAGGCCTAGGTGCATACACGAGCCTGTACTGTGAACAAGCACACGGTATATCGCAGCAGGCGATGGCATCTGTTTCAGGCATGTGGCACCCTATAGTGCGCCGCCCTCAGCACTCACCCCCGCCTGCGCAGCCAGGGACTTGCGCACATCCCCCAGGTGCCGCAGCTCGGCTGGAGGCAGCATCACGCCGCCACTGCCACTGCCATTGCCATGGCCAGGAGCATGGCTGTCATTCATGGCACGCTCCCTGCTGCCCACCTCAGCACCGCGGAAGCTGACCTCATGCACCAATGTGGCGCTGCGCAGGCGCCGTGCGACGTCCAATGCGTCTTCAGCGCCCACATCACTGCCACCGCCGCTGCACCCAGCCGCCTCTGACACCTCAATTACAACCTCAGGAGCCCTGTGCTCATCGATGTCTGCACAGGCCCTGGCACCAGTTCCTGCGTCGGTGGGCGTCGAAGTCGCGCTTGTGGGTGCTGCTGCCGCGGGTGGTGCAGGCAGGGCTGTCTTGAGGCAGTCAATGGCGGCGCGCATGAGGCCCAGTGCCTTGTCCAGTTCGCTGCGCAGGAGAGTCTTGGCGCGCACGGGCATGAACCCCATGTCCACAAATAGGTAGATCACCAGACCAAGTGTCGTGTCCTGCAGGGGCAGGCGGGCAAGCAGTGCAAATGTCATGGCATGCAGTGGCATGTTTGTATGACGCATGTGGTAGTGCATCCTAGGCCATGACCTGCAGCTGGAAGCAGGTGGAGTGCTGCAAACCAAGGCTAGCACACAGGTTCCATGCTGTGAGGCAGCTGTCTACCAACGGGCGAAGTGGCCACAACTCGGCACCTACCAGTAGTAGTATGAGTTGCGAACCAACCAAAAAATGAGCAGTCTACACCCCCATGGCATGGGCAAGTCTCCGACCATGTGTAGCTAGTGCAGCGACAGCTCCTGCTGCCCACTGTCTGAAGTTCCGCAATACTGCAATAACACACCACACATTCGCAGCCTACATACGATTCGTGGCAGCTGCTGGTTCAGTACCGGCTCAAGCTGCTCAAAACACCCCGCTCAGGATTGCTCACCTGAATGCGTGCAATGGGTGCGGCAAGACCTGTGGATGGAGCGCTGAATGCGCCCATCACCACTATGACTGCCGTGAAACCTGCCACCGTGGCCGCATAGCCATGACTCTTGGAGTACTTGAAGAATGCCGTGAACGCCACCCATGGTGGCAGGCCCATCAAGGCGCGCTTGCGCAACGTCTCAAAATCATCCGTCTGGGATGGGGTATGAAGGCGGGAATCAGCATGAGGCAGCCATCAGTGTCACGTGCTTGAACGTGGGAAGTGCCGTGCTACCAAGTACCAGGTACTCTGAAATGTATTGAGGCATGCAGGCCTAAGCATGCACATGTGCCCCACACAAGCGCCTTGACAGGTCTGACAGCTGCTCAGCTGAGTGGAAATCAGACATACACCCCTTCAGCCAAGTGCACCAGAGAGGACGGTGGGGAGTGCGATGGTTTATTATGACAGTGTTTAGTAACGTGTTGGCCTAGTCGCGTCGCGACCAGTGCTGCTGTGTGCACACGCTTGGCACACACACCCGCGTAAGCCGCATTCAAGGAAACACGCAATGCCACGTCTCCTCAAAGGGCAAGACAGAAGACAATAAATATGGCTTGTTAAACTCACCGTGGCATCAGCAGCAAGTGTGATGAGACATGCGTACATGGCCCCAATGACACGGCCTGTGAGCCTGAGGCTGATCCGTACTGCCGCACTGGAGCTGTCAAATGACATGACAAAGCCTGCCGTGATGCCCACCCATGTGGCCTCCGGAAATGCTTCTGGTTGCGGCACATGCAAGGGGAGTGGCATTACAGCTGCTGCTGAGCATGCTATGCAGGACTGCAACCATGTACAAGTCAATCTGCGACTGACAATTGCAGCAACATGGTTACAGCAGACACCAGCCACAGCTATGGCCACTACCACAGGTCTGTGAAAATCAGTGCATGTTGCAGTAGCAGCTTGTACGCATGAGTAACACAGCCAGAGGAGACTACTAGCATGGAAAGCTGCAAAACCGGAGATGCTCCAGGCAGCATCACAGGTCACATGTTGGGTGCCGCCTTGACATGACGCACAACCGCACCAGCAGCATCAACAGTACCACTAGCTTGCTCCATCTGTGGTGTCGCCGTCTCACCTTCCAGGCTTCCCACCAGTGCAAACAGTGAGCACGCCGTCAGAATCAGGGCCACCTTGAACGGGTGTACCACGTCATGGTGGTGGCGCCGCAGCAGCTCCATCAAGCCATTCCACCAAGCGCACACGTCCACTGCGCGGCACCAGCGCCTCGCCCCGGCATGCCCCTCCTCCAACTGCCAGCTGCTGGCACCGCTGCTGTTGCTGCTGCCGTCGCCGCCGCCGCCCTCACTGCTGTTGTCGCTTCGACGGCGTGCTGCCAGCTGGTGGCAGCTGTGCACACAGTGCCACAGGATGGCAAGTGCAGCGCGCACCGCCGGCAGGGGGGAAATGGCAGCCAAGGCCCAGTGTGCGGCAGTGGCGGCGGCGTGGGCAAAGCGCGCTGGGCGCGGCTTTGAGTGTCCCCTGCGCAGCGCCACACTGACCTCCCCCAGGCGCACCAGCAGCATGGACAGGGTCACCAGGGCGGACACATATGCGGCGCGCGCAAATGACTCGTTGAAGCCGTCTTCTCCCAGCATCGGACCAGCTCCTGCTCACCAGTTGCAGCCATTGCAGCACATGGCAGTCGGGCAGGGGTGACGCCAAGTGGTGGTGGTGTGCAAGGGCGCGCGTGTGCGCCGTGGGTCACATCACCAGCAGAACTACTTCAAGTATTTGAAAGCATTGGCCTTGCAGGCACTTGCCAGTTACATCATCCAGCACCTGGCTGTGTCAGCAACCACTACAGCTTGGCAACACATACATCCGCCTCCTTGCATGTGCATGTGCCACCGAGGAGCTGGGTGCGCGTGCAGTGTGGAGTTGGCTGCAGCAGCAGGTGCTGCCACATACCACTGTTGAAAACCCACCTCGTGAGTGCGCGGGTCAAACTGTGGCACTGGTGTGGGCCTCCATAAGGCGGGCGTCAGCTCCTCGGAATCGGCCTCTCCTGCGGCCATCGCAGCCGCCGCACTCGCTTCAGTCTCGTTGACAACGTCACTGGTCGGCGCTGAGAATACAGCTGCAGGGGCGGCAGGTGGCAGTGATAGTGGTTGAGTCAGAGATGCTAGTGCGGCAGTTGATCTCGTGCCCACCGCTCCACCTGTGTGGGTCATACCTGGTCTTGCCTTACTGCCTTACGAAGTTGACGTACACAAGCTCCGACTTACTACAGTGCATGCAGTGTAAGGGCAAGGTGTGCATGTACCACCTGCAGTGCCAAGGGCAGTTCTGAGGCACATGCAGAACGCTTTGGGTTGCACTTGCAAACCTATACAATATGGCCCTGGAGAGGCTTCATCAGCTCACTCACTTTGCAGTTGTGTGCCGTAGAGCAGGTGCAGGCGCGCCAAATGGTAGGCCTCAAGCAGTCCTGTAACTGCTGCCATGCCTCCAGCCAACAGTGGCGGCAGGAGCGCATCATAGTGCTCCACAGCTGTGCCAAATGTCAGGCTGCGCAGCGACATGGTGTCATGCGTACCCTGCAGCACCTGCAACAATTGAAGGTGGCCGGTGATGACGATGGTGATTAGCCACAGTGTGAGCCACCGTGTGACCGCATTCCGGCAAGGCAAGCAGTGCACGCCAGCATGGTGCCATGACTTTTCTTACGACATAACGGGTGCATAAACAACTGGCCGCGGGAGCAAAGAAAGTCAGTGCTGACTGGCAGTTATGGTACAAGTAGTGGGTAAGTGCACAAAGCAGTGGCAGGAAAGTACCCGCCACTGTTGCGTGCACACTTGCAACCAGCACATTTGGGGGCAGTACACCATCTGCAGTGTGTCAGGTGCACTCACTGCCAGCTACGCACATGTACATGGCGCCTCCACGCACCGCTTGGTTGCTGCCAATTCATTAACACCATGGGCTGAATGCACGCTTCCATGTGCATATCCTGAGTTATGGTCAGAGATGCAGCAGCTGTTAAGTCATCAGGGGTACCAACGACACCGCCAAGCTGCAGCACCACCAGCAGGATACAGGTGTACCTCAGTGGCCATGTGTCCAACGCTGTGTAGGTGAGGCCGAAGGTAGGACACAAACGCTGTCTGCTCAGCACTTGGGCGTAGCAGCAGCAGAGCCTGCCATACAAACACACACATAAACAGCAGCAAGTAAGCACATGACATACTACTAGTACCGTACATATGCATACGCATCATGTGGGTAATGGGGTTGTAGGTAGACCCAGCAGCTCAAAGTCCACTGCCACTTTGCCAGCCTCTGTACACATTGGGCCTCACTGCAGTGAGACGCAACGCCCACCACCTGAACCCCACGAAGCTGCGCACATGACACACTGCTATTTGGCAAGCTGGCTACTCTATCAAACTGTCAGTGGCAACCAAGGTGCGACTCTGAAAGCACCAACTTAAGGGCACAGAGCAGATGCTGCATCACGACAGCACTGGTGGTTTAGCTGCTGCACTTGTGGCTGCAATGTTCGCGACACAGCATGGGTTTGCGGCTGTGCACACACACCAGATGCAGAGCTGGTACCCTGGCACCTGGCATGCACCCGAACTGCAAGTGCAACCATGCGTGGCAGCACTCTGACACCACGCAGTCAGCAGCGCACCATGTGGTGTAACGCTTACCGTGTGCATGCCCTCAATGCAGTCAACGCGCGCGCGCATGTTCTGCCACGGACAAGAGATGGACAGCCGAATGACAAGCAACATGGTCAGCACAACCAAAGGTGGCTCGGTGTGCCCCCGCATGCCACACTTTCCTTTCCCGTTGGCAGCACTTCGACGCAATGCATTAACATGCATGGCACACGTATGGCAAATGGCACAATGCACAAGACGGCGAATAGAATATACTTCGAAGTACACATGTTACCATATGACAAGCAGCCGCAAGTGAGCGGTCGCGGCCAGCAGTAATGCAGAGTGGGTGCCGAGCATACCAGACACACCTTAGCGACGATGGCCATGGCATCTGCTGGAGCGTCCTGCCCTGCCTGTCCCCACAGCAGCAGTGTCAGCTCCAGACGGCAGGCATCATTCAGGCCACCCAGTTGGTTGATGTTGAGGCGCACCTGCTCTGCTAGCAGTGAGATGCGGCTCACAAGACGTTCGTCCCTGCACGCCAAAACATCAATGCCAATCAGCAGTGTAAGGTGCCATCCTCTTGTGCATGCCACGTTGTGCCAGCACAGCCCTGCGACTGCGCATGCGTTGTACATCAGTGCCAGGTGCTGTACACATTGCGAGTGGTGCTGTAGTGCACCAGGCAACAAGACAGCACACAGCCTGTGTAAATTGCAGACAGCATACACGTGCACACATACCTTCCCCATTCAAAGCAGTCAATGCACGACGTCACAGCACGCTCCATGAGGCTGCAGATGTACTGGGCGCGCTGTGCGCCTTCGCTGCTCCACACACACAGGTGAAGGGCATAACAAAGTGACAGCGGCCACCCTGTCAGTCAATGCAGTGGGGTGGTCAGTGGCAGAGCCGGCCTCAGGGGCTTGTTGCACCTCGTCAGTACTGCCTGCCCATACCAGGGCAGCAAGTGATGAAAGCCAACGGTCTTAAAGTACATGGGCGCAAGAATTTGTGCTCGGAGCAGTGTGCCCAGAAGTGGTGTCAGCTGGTCATGCCGCACGTGCTCGTACGCCACATGCCTTCTTACATGACAATGACAAACGAGCTTGCCTGAGTGCCAGCCGTGGATAGGGCACCATCAGTGCCGCAAGTCCCCAGAAGCACCCCTCAGACACAACTCTCAACCATGACACTGCCATCCTGCAACAGCCAACCGCAGGCAGCCAACAAGCAGCAGTGCGCGAAGGGACATCCTGGCACTGGTGAGGCCGCCTGAGTGGCAAGGCATGATGCTGTATGCACCATACAGCCAGATCAGCATACTGGTCACGCTTCACCAACAGCGTTGCGTGGATATCGCTGCACGCTGGCACATCTGCAGATGCTGTTGCAACAACAATGTGCCTGATACCCCAACCGTGTGTACGCATTGCCAGTTCTGAGACAGTGCTGGCACGGGCACATCACACTGCCAGGTCCAGTGGTAGGCTCAAGAGCCTTTGCGGGTCTGGCCCAAAGGCAGAGCTACCATCATGACTTCCATAAACACTGCAGGGTGTCACTCTCCTATGGCACGTGACATTGCACTGATGATGCTTGCCAGCAACATGACCAGGCATCTTTCTGCTTGCAAAGGCGTAATGCTCAATGCACATAACCTGCGCTATACAGGTGCAGCAGTGCTGATTCACACTCACAATGCTGATGAACGCAGGCCGCTATCCGCTATTCCCTCATGTGTGAGGGTGATTGCCACCAGCCCAACACTGGCAAGGCGCATTCCCATCTGTGTCAGCCGAGTGTGCCGCGCAATCATGAAGAAGCTGAGAAATAGCAGCACACCCGCCAGCCGGCTGGGTGCCTGCCACCACCTGTGAAGAGACATGCAAAATGTGAATCATTCAGAGAGTTAAGGTAGCTACCTCTGTTGCCAATTTTGGTCTCAGCCAGTTGTTGCTGAGCCACCCTTCTCACATGCAGGCACCACCACACTGCACAACGTGCGGTGACTGTCGAAGTACATGCTCATCAAACAGCGCACACCAAAAGCAGCATGTCCGTGGCACAACACACGCGCGGTGCACAGCAACGCCGCACCTCACATGAGCTGTTTTTCATTTCAGCGCACCTGTATCAGCAGTGAGCACATGGCGGCCACGAGAGTGCCGTGTATGATGCCCAGACTGCTTTTGAGTGCGCTGCCCACGGTGTCTGTAGTTGCCACAACGGCGATGACGGGAGCAAAGAAGTTGAAAACGTGGTGGAAGGGCCCAAGCTCCGCCCACAACATGGCTGCTGCTGTGCTGAGCCCCGAGCGCAGTGCTGCCTCCAGGCCTGCAGACAGGTCATCAGTTCAGGTATCCACAGTGGGTACGCACCAGCCAGTGGTCAGCAGTCGTAGCCACCTGCCTTTGACTTTGGGTGGACAGAATGTCAGTGATCGTGCCACACACAAGAACCCCACTCGCAGAAAGGCGCACAAGCTACAGTAGCTGCTGCCAGTTTTAATAGCAGGAGAAATGCTCAGCAACAGCAGCAGGCAACGACAGGCAGCAGCAGCAGCAGCAGGCAACCACAGGCAGCGGCAGCAGCACCAGCAGCACCAGCAGCAGCAGCAGCAGCAGCAGCAGCAGCAGCAGCAGCACTGGCAGCAGCAGCAGCACTGGCAGCAGCAGCAGCAGCAGCACTGGCAGCACCGGCAGTTGCCCTAGCGAACGGGCTGCCGAAAGTGACGGGCAGCAGCAGCTCCTCCGCAACACACGAGCCGGCAAGATGCCACTGCCGCACCAGCGACAAGACAGCCAGCACTTGTGCACTCACCCCTCCTTAAAGCTGTCTCTGGCTTGATGCCTGTCACGGGCTCGTCATCTGAAGGCAGGAAGGAAGTGCCTCGCGTGAGGGTGCGTGTGCTACCGACGGCGCCGCTGTGGCCTTTGCGGATGGCGAAGCTCCCGTTCTCTCCCAGCATGGTTTGCCGAATGCAGAGAGACAGACAGCTGAACGACCCGGCTAGGTGGCGGGCATAGCACACCCAGAGGGAGGTGGCTTCTGCAGCCAAAGGGAGAGTGAGTGCCATCTACTCTACCTTGGGGGGGGGAGGGGCTGCTGCCATGCCACCCATGCTCACGCCACCTCCTGACAAGAGTATGTTGCCGTTCAATCCACAGGGGCGCGTCACATGTTCCCGCTCACATTGGAGCTCAAATCGCAAATCCAAGGTCACGCGTCAGGGTGGACTGGGACGCCCCGCTCGCCTCTCGACCTAGCTCCTGACACAAGAGCTTCTTCAGGGGCAACGCTCCTATGGCGCACATGTGCTTGCTCCCCTGTCCGTTCAGGAGCTGCGCGCTGCCAGAGCCAGCGCCATCATGATCAGGGCTGTTGAACAGTGCCCCGTTCCGTTGGCGGAGTTGTGATGGCGACGCGCCGAGAACCGCGTGCAGCGCGCGCAGCGTGGCAAGGGGGGTCCACTGTTCTGAGGCGGACAAACCTCGTGCGCTCGTGAGAGAGAGAGCTACCGCCCTGCAGCATCATCACTGAATTTCATCAGTGCTGCGTGCCCTGCTGCGGCGTGCTGCAGCAGCAGGGTGGTCTCTGCCAAGTGACCAGCTCCTAACCAAAAATGCGGTTAGCCTGGCAGCGGCCAGATACAATGCTGCACCAATGTGCCAGCGCAAGTAGCAGCAGCAGCACAGCAGCGAGCATGGTGTGGTGCGCACTGGAAATGTGATCTTGTGTGTTATTGTGCTGATCCACGTGCCGTGTGACTGATCTCAACCGAACGGTGTGGACAGTGCCAGGGATGAAATTGCAGCACAGAATTTTGTGGAATGAAAAGTTTGGTTGAAAACAAATAGCGTTGTACCGGTAGTAAAGTGTTTTGCCCTCCTGGCTAGTCTCTCGCTGCACATCTCATGCTGTGTGGAAGCACCCTTGCCAGCCACTGCAGTTCCTGCACATGACCACTTGTGTACAACCATGCTGCCTGCCCGCCCCCCCCCCCCCGCCGGGCCTATACCAACAGTTTGGATGTATATGAAAATAAGCTCATCGCCGCCACAACACGTGGTCGGTGCACTGCCATCCTGCTAAGACAGCCACCGCTGCAGTCACTGCTGTGTACCCGCGCGCGTACATGGCGCTGCACGCAAGGGACGTGCTGCTGCTACTGCGCAATGCTACAAGTATTACACACCCTTGTGAGGGCTGCAGTGGCTTAGGCAACGCCGAGAAGCCCGTGCAGCACTATGCAGCCGCCGCTGCCATTGTGTGCTCATGCACCACTCACGCTGCTGTCGCTGCCAGCGCTGATGGGTCTGATGCTGCGCATCCCGATGCTGCTGCTGCTGCTGGTGGTGACGGTGTTGGTGCCAATGTCCGGACAAGCGATTACTTAGACCCTCGAACGGCAGCCGGTTTGCCTCTGGTGCCGCGCTCTTTGACCATCCTGTAGCTCTCCGGCACCTGCACGACCATGCCGCCTGCGGGTGCGCGCTTGTTAGCTGGCACATCCACAACTCCCTGTCGCGTCGCAGCACTCATGGTACTGCCGGGTATGTATTGACCGCCCTTGTACGCAATGAGGCGGTAGCCCGGCGCGCACGAGCTAGCTTCAGCTTGAGCTTGGGCAGCAGCTGCCGTGCCGCTTTCGCCACTGCTGCTCGATACTGAAGTTGATGTGGCACCTGAGCTGAAGCAGTCCCTCGAAGCAGTGTAGTATGTTGTGGAGGAGGCGGCGCTGCTGGTGTAGTACGAGGGGGCGCCGTTTGCCAGAATAGGATGCTGTGTTGATAGCGCGGGTTGCTGCGGAGTAGTGGTGCACGGCGGGCCCGGGTAAGGCACCGCGGTGGAACCGTTTTCTGTGTGTGTGGCGGCTTCCAGATTGGTGCTTGTGGTGTTCGAAAAGCACCACTTAAGCACACGCAGTACACACACCTGCCGTGGCAGCACACAGAAGGCAGAGGTACACGTGGGTGGGGGTGGGGCGTGACAACACTCGTTGCAGGCAGGGCTAATGAATCCGAGCTGAGAGGCCTCATGCTAACAGTGACGCATCAGAGCATGGACACCTACACTCCCTTGGCAATGCCAGTGGGTGCGCCAACACTCCCAAGTGCACAAACTGCGCATCATGCCTCAGATGTGGTAAATGTCCTGTTACCATTTTCGCCCAACACACAGGTTGTACACGCCTACTGCAGCTGTGGCTTAGTAAGAACATGCCTGTGGCACCCCGTGCCGTTGATTATTGGGTAAAAGTAGTGATGGCGGTCATGTTTAGTACTCGTAGGGCCTCAGTCATAGCTAAGCCTCCCTGCTCTGACTGCTCAAACTTGTAACTTACTTAACGGCAAACTTGTCGGAAATGCCAGGTGCTGGAGCATGTATGACTACTACAGAACCGGATTGCTTGGCGCACAGGATACAAGCCATAAGCAATTGCACCTGCGTACGTTGCTGCACTGTGACAGTTCGCCAGCAGGGGTGCCAGCAAACACACTGTAGGTCAAGTGTGCCACTCAATGAGTCACTCACACTGCTGGTGTGCCACAAGCCGCACAGCTGTGTGCAGCAGCGCACCATTGTGAGCACCGCTCCAGTTTCTATGCTGCTGCTATGCTGGGCAGGCACACGAGGAGGGTGGGTGCACATGTAGGCACAGATCAAACCAAGTGGGTGACGCGCAGGCACCACACTCACCGCCACCATAGCCGCTGCCACACTGTTGGCACTTGTGAACCATACACCTCCCAGGACTGTCAGGCCGGCATCCGCTGAAGCACTGTTGGCGCCCATGCTGCTTACCGGCAGTAACAGCTGGTCTGGCACTGCACGCAGCACGCCTTGCGCCGCAGCAAGCGCGCCGCGTGCTGCCGCACATGCTGCGGCGGCGTTGTCTACTGCCATTGCAGCTGCGCCCAACAAAACCAACAGCACCTCCCACGCCTGTCCTCGCAGCTGATTATCAAGTAAGACCACGTAGCACAACAGCACTCCGGCTGCCTGCCCGGTTGACAGCCTATTCACTCCGAGCGGCCGCAGTACAAGAGGCATGGTCGCGGTGGACGGAGCCGGTTCGCTGCGCACTCGAGCGTGGAGCAGCCGCAGTGGCAGGGAGGCAGTCGTGTGTAAAGTGTGCGTGTGGCGACTGGACACAGCTGGCGGCACGGAGACACTGACCCTGTGATGCTCGCACCGCTGGTACCATGGCTGCTGGCTCTCTGCCTCTCCTCTGCAACTACAAACTGGCTCCAGTTCGACGGTTCCAGCGAAACGCCCGAGGAACAAGGGGGGGCGGGGGGGCACTGAGGGCGCGGAAAGCCCTGTGCACGTGGCGTGCGTGTATGACCTGAAAACGCATGATCAGACATGCTGGCGAACAAGATGGCAATGCTCAGCACTGCGAATGTTAAAGAAAGCCTGGCATGTTGCCACAGTGCTCAGCTACTCCAATGGATCACAGCCCAATGTCTTAGGGGACCTGCTCCCACCCCGGCCCAGCTCCAGGTACACCACTCTGCCCCTTCAAAAGGACCAATTACATGCCAGTTTGTCCTCTGTCGGTGCCAGGTATCATGCACAGCAGCTGGGGGTGTGTGTGTGTCTCGGTGACAAATACAAGTAATGAGAATTTGTGGCGACGTCCACTGCCATGGCAATGCCATGAGCAACTGTGTGTGCATGTACCAGTAACCTTCGGTCATCAGTGCAGTTCAGCTCCAGTAGATTCCTAGGGACTTAGTCTTTACTACTTTACTGTAAGTCTACATGCACGAAACTCCAAACTTCTGTACAAACCATTCAATAATTTTGTGTGTGTGTGCGCACAGAATGGACGTTTGAGGCTGGCGCATCTGCACATGTGTTCCGGCATCCTTGGAGCAGTGAACATACAACAGGAGAGTGACCGTGTGCGGGCTGCTCAGCATAAAAAGCATCTCACGGGACCAAACACGTGTACAGGCACACCCAGCTTGCAGATCTAAGCATTCACAATCGATCCGTGGAAAGACAATGGTGCCATGTCGGCAGGACAGCTGGCTCATGCTCGAGATCCGTGACAGTCTTGAAATGTCATGCCTGCGGCAGGCAGAGTTGCCAGTGGTGAAGGCCCTGACAGGGCAGCGGCTTTGCCAGCGTTGTTCCTGCCACACGACCGTTCGCATGCTCGACATGCGATGCCATATGGGATGCAGCAGAACTAGGGATGCGACGAAACGTATATGAGCGAGCCATATACGCTGTATACGGTCCGTATATACGCCCATAGTTCACTT
>JAULBY010027828.1:4251-16544 GCA_032358315.1 Ophiocytium majus | reverse complement strand
CCCACAGGCTTCGGCCTGGCATTTTGCCCCAGCCACGGCAGTATTTGGGCTTAGCAGCCTTTTAGGTTTCTTTCACTGAACTGAAGCGCACTAAATCGTGAGGCACTGCACACAAAAAAAATGGGTGGTGTGGTTGCAGGTGCGGCTCTACATCCTCAAGGCGAACGGCATTGCGCCCAAGGACTCGGACAAGAACGGCAACGACCCGTACCTGTACATCAAGCTCGGCAAGACGGTCATCAGCGACCGCGCCAACCACGCCAAGGAGCAGGTGCGAACTGCACACGTGCACTACAGCACTGCAGAGCGCACCTGCCTTTGTCTGTATGTGTGCGCGCGCGTGTGTGTGTGTGTGTGTGTGTGTGTGTGTGCATCAGACAGCTGCGTGCTATTGTGCTATATACGCTGGTTGTGTGTGTGTGTGCGTGTGCATGTGTGTGTGTGTGTGTGTGTGTGTGTGTGTGTGTGTGTGTGCATCAGACAGGTGCGCACTATGTGCATGTGTCTCTGTGTGTGCGGGATGTATGTGTGTGCGGTGTGTGCGTGTGTGTATTCATGTACGTGCGCGCGCATTTGTGCGTGCCCGCATGCATACATGTGTGTGTGTGTATGTTGTGTGTGTGTCAGTCAGTGATACCAGAACACATGGTATGCAAACGCGCGCCCCGCAGGTCAAGGATTTCCGCCTGTACAAGTACTTTGAGATCATGACGCGCTTCCCGGGCCCCTCCAAGCTGGAGGTGTCGCTGTACGACTGGGAGATGGTGGGCACCGACAACCTCATCGGCACCACCATCATCGACCTCGAGGACCGCTGGTTCAACGAGGCAAGTGGGCAAAAACTGCGAAACTAGACAACTCCGAGAGTTGGAATACTCCGGCATGCAGAATCGTAACAACCCCCCCCTCCCCCCCCCCCATATTGTAACAAGTCGTGCATTGCTCAATTTCGGTGCGCGACTACATCGAGGACCGCTGGTTCAACGAGGCAAGTGGCTCGCTCGGCTGGGCAAAAACTCCGAAATGAAGATGATAAAACTGCGATGTGCAGATTCACACCTCAGGTGTTGAACACATAAAAGGAACAAAGTTGGAAAAAGTCCGGCATGCAGAGACAAAGCAAAAGCTAAAATAAATTCTTCAATCTCGGACCATCCTCGAGGACCGCTGATTCAACAAGGCAACGCTGTGACGCACAGAATCAGACCCCAAGCGAAAGGCCGGTAACCGTCTGACACACTCATCTGAGCAGAAGCAAATAAATAGCACAGCCTACAGCCCACATGCATTGTAGTTAGTGATGGGTCACAGCGTGTAACGTATTTTATACGTTATGCCAAATACGGCATATCTCTACGCCCGAAAACGCGATATACGGCGTATTTGCCGTAGAAGTACGTTCATCTGTATACGTTATACGGCGCATTTACATACGTTATACGGCGTATAATGCCAAAGTTATACGCCGTGACCCATCACTAATTGCAGTGCAGCGTGCCAGCGGCGTCAAGGACCGCCGGCTCAACGAGGCAAGTGGCACGGTCGGGCAAAAAGGTGCACGGCCTGACTGGCACCAGCCATGTACCTCCAGAGAGGTATATACTACTGAGGTACCTTGTAGTGCTTCAGAAGTCATGCTTGCTTGTCAAACGTAATTACGCACCTTACACGCTATGTAGCCACGTCTTTGGGTGCGACAATAAGCTGTGTCTGGCGCAACGGACAGCATGTGTTAAACGCCCTGACTGCCCACCGCCGCATGTAATTACAGTGCACTCGCGACTGAGTTGAGTATGCGATTGAGTGCGGCTTCCACAGGCCTGTCACAGACCACACGGCTCTGTATAGATGATAAATGATGCCCTATCTGATTTGGTGCGGGGCTTGCTTTAGTGTGGAATGCTAGCGCGTGACATCACCCCGCACGAAATCACGAGTAAACTGTACCGCAAAGCTCTAGCCCCGTGTTTTGTGGCTGTGCGGAGGTGGCGCAGCGGCAAACGGTGCGACATCCTGCCCGACGCGCCCTGCAGCCTTGCCTCTGGGTGCACGAGTGAGCTGCGCTCGGCACAGCATACTTCAGAAGTACTATATGCGCTGTCCGCGCTGCCCCATCGCTGCACTAACCGCAAAACTCTACCAGCGTGGCGTGTGCCGCCCTCGCTGCAGGCACCGGAAGAGGCAACACGCACGCCATACTACAGTAGTACTCTTATTAAAGTCCACTTAGGGCACGGAAAGCCCTTTGCGCACGGTGCGAGAAAATCAGACGGTTAGCAAAAAAAATGGCAATGCTCAGTACTCTCAGGGAAGCCTGGCATGTTGCCAGAGCACTACTCTAACGAATTACAGCCCCATGTCCCAGGGGACCTGCTAGTAGTAGTAGGTCAGTAGTACTTGTACGCTCTGTAGTCACGTCTTTCGATGCACAGTTGCGCGGTGCCTGGCGCAGCGCGTATCATGTGCTACACGCCGCGACCGGCCACCACCGCTTGTACTTCCCGCACAACTCTATGTCTGTGTTTTGTGCCTGCACAGAGGTGGGAGGCAGCGGCAACCTGTGGGATATCCTTCCCGACGCGCCCTGCAGCCGTGTCTTTGGGTGCACACACTTCTTTAAGTATGAGCTGTGCTTGGCGCAGCACACTTCGGAAGTACAATACTTGAAGTACTTTGAAGTATGCGTGTTTCGCGCTGGCCCATCACTACACTAACCGCGAAGCTCTGCCGCTGCCATATTTACACTGCGTAGTCACGTCTGTGGGTGTACAAGCTTGTGTTCGCGGCGCAATGTATAATACTTCGAAGTACTTCGAAGTATGCATTATCCACGCTGGCCCATCGCTGCACTAAGATCAAAAGTATAACCACTGCGTACTTGTGTGGCTGCACAGAGATGGCGCAGTGGCAACCTGTGGGAGATCCTGTGGGAGATCCTGCCCGACACGCCCTGCAGCCGTGTCTTTGGGTGCACACACGACCTGCACCTGGCACAGCATACTCCGAAGTACTTCTGAAGTACTTCAAAGTAGTATAATACAGCAATTAATACTCGAAGTATGTGTGATCCGCACTGGCCCGTCGCTATGCTTACCGCAAAACTCTACCGCTGCGTACTTTAGTGGTATGATACTTGAAGTATGTGTTACCCGCGCTGGTGCACACTTGCACTTACCGCACAACTCTATCACTGCATTTTGTGGCTGCTCAGAGGTGGCGCAGCGGCAAACTGTGGGAGATCCTTCCCGACGCATCAGGTGCCTTCACGCCGGAGCAGCAGAAGGGCAAGGACCGCGGCATCAACACCCCCGTCGAGACGCGCGACCTGTGGAACCCCGCCAACAGCAACCCGCAGGCAAGCTGAAGTTGGTGTATGAGTCATGGAGGGCAAGTTGAAGTTGGTGTTGAAGTTTAATGCTGCTAATTGACTACTGCGGCAGAAGGGCAAGGACCGCGGCATCAACACCCGTGGTGATGCGCGACCCGTGGAACTCCACCAACAGCAACCCGCAGGTAACTTCAAGTTGGTGTTGAAGTTATATACCACCAGTAGTAATATGGTGGTGCCGGTGACAGGGAGCTAAGGGCATGTGCGCGCCGTCTTTACTACAGAATCGATGGACAAGGGGTCGCTTTTGCAGCGTGTTGGCATAGGCGGCTGCACACTTCAATAAGACAGCACATTCATCAATTTGCATGTGAGTTTGCACTTGTCAGTGTGCAAGAGCCCAGGCCATGCATGTCGGCATGAAGCATAAATGGAATACCCATGCTGGGCGCATGCGGACACTCACAGCTGGGACACCGACCGTCTACAACACAAAAAGAGCCAGCCAGGAAGCTCTGAGCGACTGCCGCCTACAGGTCTACCTGGCAGGGCGCGCTGTAGCTGCAGTGGGGACTTGGAAAGCACTTGCTCGCGGTGGTGAAAGATGTAAAGGGGCAGTGCAAATGCCGCCGCTCACTGCGCTCTCGGCGCCTGCACAGCAGCAGCCATCAACTTCAACATCAAAGCTCAACATCGTGCCCCCATATGCGATCGGCCTGGTCGGCTCACTCACAATATGTGCAAATGGTGTGGCGACGTTACGTTCTCGACGGCCGCGTTTTTGCAGGGCACCCTCAAGATGTGGGTGGACATTGTGCCCATTGCCAAGATCGAGGACTACCCGCCCATCGACATCACGTGAGTCAGATGCGTGCACAAAAACAAAACAGAGAGGGGGAGGGGGGGGGTGATGTTTCTTACGGGCAGGCTGCAGCCACGCAAGCGCACACGCAGTCACTGTGTTGCGCGTGCATTCCGCGCTGTGGCGGTGGCGCCTGCGCAGTCGCACACAGCTGCAGCCATGGCTCGCGCGCCTGCGCCGGTGGCGCATGGTGAGCTGAACCGTGTGCCGCAGCTTCTGGCGGGAGCAGCTGCTTCTTGTGGCAGCACAATGGCTGCTCATAAAGTATACATGTAGCTAGACCTCTGAAGCACATGTTTCCGGATGCGCATTGACTGGCGCGCTGTGGTGGTGGCACCTGCGCAAATCGCATGCACGCGTGCGAGCCTCTGCCGACGGTTGTGTCTTCAGCGTGCTCCACCTGTGCTTCTCCTGGCAGCGGATGCAGTGGCAGCAGTGGGCGCCCCGCGTCCAACCCGACTGACCCGCAGACAGGTCTCCCTTCCCCCCGCGCTGCTCTGTACGGATGGCGCCGCCGCCGCATGTGATTCTTGCTGCTGAGCAGGCCTCCGCCGCTGCAGCAGTTCGAGCTGCGCGTCATCTTCTGGAAGGTGCGTGCGCACGCGTTCGCAACTGTGAACGCCGACTGCCGCAGCTGCATGCCACAGCTGTGCGCCCCCCCCCTATGCTCTGGAGTGACGATGAACTTTCAGGGTTGTGGGCTGTCCGCCGATGCCGCAGGCGGCTGCGGGCACATGCATAATACTTCGAAATATGTACCGGTACTGCTTTTGACGTGTACATACTTTGTCGTGCATTGGATTCGTGTCATGGCCGCCAGTAAGCGGGCTGGCATGCATGTGTCATGGGCTCTCGCACGCCCCCAAGTGCAAATAAATAAAACTACTTTTGAACTAATGCTTCTTTTTTGTACGCAGGCACGGCACAGCAGTGCGAGAGACGCATGTTGCTGCATTCAACCATGTGCGCTGTCAAGCCCAGGTGGCCCTCGCAAAAGCTGCTCAGCCTTTGGCGTGTTCGCCCCTCTTGTGTGGTGTTGCGCACGCTGCCGCTGCCGTTTTCTGCGGGCGCGCAACTGGACCTAGGTTGGCGACATTGCCTAAGATTCAGTACCATTTTCACATGGTACTACTACTGAAGTATTTCTTGTGTGGCGTTGCGCACGCTGCCGCTGCCGTTTTCTGCAGGCGCGCAACTGGATCAAGGTCGGCGACATTGCCACCAAGATGACGGACCTCTTCTTCAAGGCGCGCATGGCCACCGAGACCACGTGGCAGTCCACTGTGAGTGCTCAGCAATGAATGGTACTTCTGAGTACATGTATTATTGCACTTCTGAAGTACTACCCACCACATTGTTGCGCCTTGTCCCCTGTGTTAAATACTTGCGCGAATTCCGTCCAAAATTCTCCGAATGGCTCGCAACGCAATGCACCCTGCAGCAGTCGGACTTGCTGCTGCGCATCTACTGGTCACAAGTTTTTTGCCGCCGTACACAACGAGGGCCCACACAGCAAGGTACCCTGCAACCGTTTGAGTTGAGTTGAGCCGCGGTACACAACGACCGCCCACAAAGCAAGGTACCCCGCAACCGTTTGACTGCGCATCTGCTGAGCTCAAAAAAAAATGATACCCTCCCCGACGCACCGGCCGCCCGCACGTCATTTACTAAGGCACTTCTGGATTACGTCCACAGGAAGTATGTACTAAGTATACTGTTTTTGTGGGCCAAAATCTTTGATGTTTCGCAAAGCAAGGTACCCTGCAGCACTTCAAGTTGCTGCGCACCTGCTGAGCACAAGTTTTTTGCCGCCCCGCCCCCACGCGCCCACCACTTGCAGGACATACACTTCCGCGCCACCAAGACCATGAGCTTCAACTGGCGCATGAAGTGGGACATACTGCTGCCGGTGGACGAGGACAAGGTATGTGCAGCATTTTTTTGTTGCCGCCGCTGCTGCTGCTGCTGAGGACTGCCGCTGCTGCTGAGCACTGCTGCTGAGCACTGCTGCCAGTGGAAGAGGACAAGGTGGGTGCAGCATTGTTGGTGGCCGGTGCTGCTGCTGCTGCTGCTGCTGAGCACTGCTGCTGCTGCCGTATCTGCTGTACTTGCTTAGCACTGCTGCTGCTGCCGGTACAGGCAGTGTCGCACCTCCTGCTGGTGCTGCTGCCGCTGATGCCGTCGATGCTGCTGCTGCTGCCGCCGCTGCTGCTACTGCCGCTGCTGCTGCTGCTGGGTACTGCTGCTGCTGCCGCCGCCGCTGCTGCTGAGCACTGCTGCCTAGCACTGCTGCTGCTGCCGGTACAGGTGACGCCGCAGGGGGGCGCATGCAGGCCAGGCCTGCGAAAGGCACACAGCCTGTGCCACGAGCACCACCTTTACTCGTGCCACAAGGCGTGCCATGTTATTGAGCTACTCCTAGTACGACTCACCATGCCTACCGTGTGCCCACAAAGTAAAACCGCTGGTGCCGTCGTGGGCTTGCGTGTTGTCGTTGCGCGCGCGCGTGCAGGCGGGGCAGACGGACCTGCACATACAGGTGAACGACTTCGACATCCTGTACAACGACACCCTCGGGGAGCTCACGCTGCCGCTGCAAGACCTCTTCACGCGGGTGAGCACACACGAGTCATACTCCAAACTGAAGTGCTTCGAAGTATAACCAAATTGAGGACGGTTGGATGGTACAACTCGTACCATACTTCAGGGGGAAGTATGAACAAAAATGAGGAAGGTTTGGTGCTAAAACGGCACCCTCGGGGAGCTCACGCTGCTGCTGCAGGACCTCTTCACGCGGGTGAGCGCGCACACTTGCAAGTCATACTGCAAGTTGAAGTATGACTCATACTTCAAGTTGAAAGTTGAAGTATAAACAAGACTGAGGAAGAGTATGTATGTGGTACAGCAAAACCTCGGGGAGCTCACGCTGCGGCCGCAGCACCCCTTCACGCGCGTTAGCACGCGCGGCACTTTCGAATCATACTTCAAGTCGAAGTATATGGTGCACTCATACTTCAAGGTGAAGCATAAACAAAAATGAGTAAGGTGTGGTGCTAAAACGACACCCTCGGGGAGCTCCCGCTGCCGCTGCAGGACCTCTCACCCGGGTGAGCACGGCACTTGCAAGTCATAGTTTGAGTTGAAGTATATTGTTGAACTATGTGAAGTATAAACAAGAATACGGGGGAGGGCGGTACAACTCATACCTCAAGGTGAAGTATGCACAAATTTGAGTAAGGTTGGTGGTACAACCACACTCTCGGGGAGCTCACGCTGCCACTGCAGGACTGTTTCACGCGGGTGAGCGCGTGCACTGCAAGTCATACTACAACTTAAAGTATAAAAGACACAGGACTCATGCGACATGAGAAAGGTTGGGTGATGGCGTTTGCACCAGCAGGAACACCTGGGCTTGCAGCCTCGCTTGCGGGACTGTTGCCACGGCAGCGCGCTATGCACGCTGAGCCTGCACTCATGTTTGCTTGTGATGCCCGGCCGTTCTTGCTCTCCGTGCGCATGCACATCGTGCCGCCATAACTGCTGGTGCTGACATGGTGCCATGAACAGCGTGGGGCCCCCACTGCTGCCCAGTTCTCCGCAATTCTCCGTACCACGCCTCTCCGCGTGGTAGGGCAGTGGCCGCACTCACTTGCTGCCACACCAGAAAATCCTTCAACACTTCAACTTGCCCTCTGTGCAAAGTTCAACTTCATTCTCACCACTTCAACTTGCACCCCCAACTTCAACTCTCTTTGCACAGGCCCACAAGGTGGACGAGCCCGTGCAGCTGTTCCCTGCGGACCCGAGCGTGGACGCGATCACGTTCCCGGACGCGGTCAAGCAGTTCAAGCGCAACTTCGCCCACTGTAAGTGCCGCTTGCGCCACACACAGGGACAGGCTTCGTGCTCAGCAGCTCATGGCGCCCACATTTACAAGCCGCACACACTACAGGCTTTGGCCTGGCGTTTTTGCCCCAGCCACGGCAGCATCTGGGCTCAGCAACCTTTACGTTACTTTCACAGAGAGCGCTGGCGGTCGCAGCCCATGTGCATGCACACACTGAACAAGCTTGAGCACTTGGGGGGGGGTTGCTGCCAGCGCAGTACGCCACTCGTCGGCACCCCCGGTCGCCTGCTCCTGTACACATGATTCAGTTGTCGTGGCAAATATAGTAGGCCCACCTCCTACGTGGTACATTTATTGAAGCACGTACTACACACATTAGATGTGTTGCTTGTGAGGCTGCTTCGAGGGGTCACGTGTACAGATGCACAGTCCAAACGTGCTGCACTGACACGCCTGCCGTCCCGCGTGCTCATAAGTCACTAGTGATGGGTCATGGTATTTGCGTATTCTATACTTCGCAGTACCTTACACTGAAGTACTTGAAGTACAAAATACAGCGTATGTACACATTACTCTCACGCCCAAATATGCGATGTACGGCGTACTGCTATGCGACTATTATGGTTTGCCATATAAATACGTGCATTTGAGTACGTTTATACGCCGTATTCACATGCATTATACGGCGCACAATGCAAATCTACACACTGTGACCCGTCACTACTCATGAGCTTCCCCCCTTTTTCCCTCATTTGGTGGTGCCGGATGTGCAGACATGAGGGAGCGCCAGCAGGCCATGGACGCGTTGGAGGAGGAATCCGCGTGAGTGTGCTCAGCAGTCACACGTGCAGCTACAGTGCATTCGCGATTTAGTGCGCTTTGATTCAGTGCGGCAAGCGATTAATGCGGGGTTCAGAAACCTGTCACAGACCAAATTGATCTATATAAACAGTTTTAACAATGCCCTATTTGATCTAATGCGGGTTTGGCTTTGGTGCAGGGTGCTAGCGTGGTGAAACCGCCCCGCACTCAATTGCGAGTGCACTGTAAGCCTAACCTAACCTGCCCACATATATGGTGCAGTTGGTTTTTGCACTTCCCAGTGTAGGTCCATACGTGTCATGTGGGCGTGTATGTGAGTGTGCTCAGCGGTCACACGTGCAGCTAACCCTAACCTAACCTGCCCACATAGTGCAGTTGGTTTTTGCACCTCTCCGTACTGTACATAGTGGGGTATAAGACCCCCCGGTTGTGTCGCCGAGCACCGGCCATCGCTAACACCTGGGGGGTCATATTTGGGGGGGGGGGGGGGTCTTCTACTACATTTTCCTATTCGATATACTTTTGCATAGATGTAAACCCCGGTCTTGCTGCTGACGCCCCTCGACCACTCAACCGGCGCGTTCGTATTCCGAGGGAGTAGTCTTATACGCCAATACCTTTGGTAGGTCCATCTGTATTGTGTGGGCATGCACGTCAGCATGTCCAGCATTTGCACGTGCGGCGCCCGCAGCGGCAGTGGAGACGGCCGCAGGCAGCACCACCACGCCTTGTAGCGGCTGCGGTAGTAGCTGCAGCGTCTCTCACCCCCCTGCGCCACCACCAGTGGTTCACGCACCAGCAGTGATCGCCTGCTGGCTGAACGCATGCCCAGCTGTTGGCAGCGCTCACGCCCTTGTTATGCGTCTTGAATTATCATGACAAACGACCAAGCCGCCCACACAATATCCCCATTGGTCGCTTTCACCTGTGTGATCGCCACCGCTTCCAGCGCTGCCGCCGCCGCTCCTGCGACCTCCACTGCCGCTGCTGCAAATGGCGCCAACCTCTGCACTATCTGCTGCTCTTGTGCCGCTGCCGCTGCCGCTGCCGCTGCTGCCACTGCCGCTGCTGCCGCTGCCGCCGTTGCACCTGCGCAGCGCTGGCGACATTGAGATGGGGGGCGGGCGCGTGACAAAGGCCGCCATGAGCGAGCAGACGTCCCTGGTGCACCGCCAGTCGGTGAGCCCCCTTTGCTGCTGAGCACTGCTTGCTGCTGAGCACCGCTGCTGAGCGCCGCTGCTGAGCGCCGCTGCTGAGCGCCGCTGCTGAGCGCTGCTGCTGAGCACTGCTGCTGAGCACTGCTGCTGAGCACTGCTGCTACTGCTGCTGCCGCAGCCACACTGATCAGGCGCCCCAGGCATGCTTCTCGCTAGTGGCGCGGCGGCTGCAACGCCGCGGCGTGCTGCCTAGAACCACTGCTCAGCGCTGCTGCTGGGAAATCGCTGCTGCCATTCTCAAGCGGCACCCATCGCATGCCATCAGGGAGAGGCTGCGACGGCTGCAATGCCTGCGTGCACTCCCACTGCACATGCATGCAGCGGACCTTACCCTGCAGTGAAATTATTGTAAAATATATTTACACTTTGTACATGTGAAGTGAAAATATTTGAAGTGTAAAACCACACACCGAGCGGCGGCGTGGCGGCCCCACATTGTTGCAGCGTGCCTGGGCACACAGCCTGCGCGTTTCCACATGAAGGCCCAAGTTTATAGCTCAAGTGCACTCACGAGCATTCACTTGTCTTGCCCTTGCTGGCGCCGCTCACTTGTGCTGGGTGCTGCCACCGCAGAGGCTGTACGGCGCGGAGGGGCCCAACCGGACCACCATGGTCAAGTCCACAAAGAAGAAGGTACGCTGCCTCTTGCTCAGCAGCTCATGGCGCCCGAAGTTACAAGCCGCACACACTACAGGCTTTGGCCTGGCGTTTCTGCCCCAGCCACAGCAGTATCTTGGCTTAGCAACCTTTTAGGTTTCTTTCACACTGTACATCATCCCTAGCCCTCAAGGAAACTGACCGGCGCGTGCAGGTGTGGGGGCTGTCTGGTGCTTCTCACCAGGTGGACAAATCACCCCACAGGCTTCGGCCTGGCATTTGGCCCCCGCCACGGCAGTTTCTGGGCTTAGCAGCATTTTATTTTTCTTTCACACACTAATATAGGCTTCGGCCTGGCGTTTTTGCCCCAGCCACGGCAGTATCTGGGCTTAGCAACCTTTTAGGTTTCTTTCACACTGTGCATCATCCCTAGCCCTCAAGGACACTGACCGGCGCGTGCAGGTGCGGGGGCTGTCTGGTGGTTGGCCAGGGGGCCGCAGAACACCCCACAGGCTTCGGCCTGGCATTTTGCCCCAGCCACGGCAGTATCTGGGCTTAGCACCCTTTTAGTTCAAGTAGGTTTATTTTCACACCAAGCTGCTGGCGGTTGATTATGGCGGCGGTGCGCGATTCGCAGTGGCCGGCGCTATTGGCTTTGCAACCTCATGGGTGGTCGTGCTGAGCACGCTGTGGCTGCTGCTGCTGTGCACCACCACTGGCAGCCCTGGACACCTTGCCACAGCATAGAACTCGCAGGAACATAGCAGGAATCTAATGCAGGCCCCATGCAGGCCCAAAGGCTGTTGGTCCGAACATCGTCGCCGGTGTGGCCGGCCGGGAGCTGGCCTCTCAGAAGTGCTGCCCTTTGTACTGACCTGTGACTTTCGGCTGGTCTCAACAGCACTGCCTGGTGCACTGAGCTGCGACTTTCGGCTGGCCTCACAATAGCACTGCCCGATGCACTGACCTGCGACTTTCGGCTGGCTTCTCAACCGTGCTGCCAGATGCACTGACCTGTGACTTTTGGTTGGCCTCTCAACAGCGCTACCTTTTTTACTGACCTGTGGCTTTTGGCTGGCCATTCAACAGCACTGCCCGGTGCACTGACTTGTGACTTTTGGCTGGCCTCTCAACAGCACTGCCTGATGCACTGCCCTGTTACTGACGTGCGATGCTCCTGCTGCCTCGGTGTGCAATGCATGCAGTTCACCTTCTGGGGCCGCTTCAAGGAGGGGCTGGGGATGGGCGCAGACCCCCTGCACTCGCGATGGATCATCATCCCGGACGTCGGCGAGGTGCGCACGCCGTTTAAAATGTATCTCTCTGGCTCCTTGTGGTGACTAAACCAATACTTTGAAGGACATCAGGTAGTTGCATTTTTTTGCAATTGTGGGCGCAAGAGCCGATGCCATGCATGCCAGCGCGCTCGTGGCCATGGCAGATGCCCGGCAGTGTACACAAATCAAGTAGTACTGGTACTTGATGTAGTTCACAGTATGATCCAGTTATGTTCGCTGAAGAGGAGATGATGTTGATTTTGTGGTGTGCCTGCCACGTGTGGGCCTGTGCCGCACTCCCCCGCCCCGCCCCCTCTTGCGCCCCCCCACACACCCATCCCCC
>JAULBY010027817.1:0-16545 GCA_032358315.1 Ophiocytium majus | reverse complement strand
GGCGGCGCGGCGGCGGCGGCGGGGCGCGGCGCGGTCCCCCTCATGAGCCCGTCGTCCATGTCGGACACGTTCTGGACGAGCGACGACGACAGCGCGGGCGACGACCACCCGTACAGCTTCCGCGACGCCAGCATGATCGCGGTCGAGGCGATATTCGGCCCGCGTCGGCTGTCCGCGGCGGAGCCCGAACTGTAGACAACAACTCTTCTAAGACAAGTCCGGGCGCGCCCAGCGGCGACGCCCCCCCCCGCCCCCCCTCCTCCCAACAAACAATGCCCACGGTTCCGCGGTGCCTGCGACCGCAACTGCGGTTGCTGGCCGCCGGGATGCGCGGGGGGGGGGAGGGGGGGGGGCGGCGGGGGCACCTTGTACAGGGGGCGCGGCTGCGGCTGAGAGGCTGCCGCGCACTCCCCACGAACCGACACACGCTGCAAACGCGCGCCGCGGAACCGCGCGCGATGCGCACCTCATAGACGCTCCCACAGTTACGAGCGGACCGGACCGAGCCGTCAGCGGCGACACACAAGGAAGGAACGGCAGGGGGGGGGGGGGGGGGGGGGGGGGGGGGGGGGGACGGGGAGGACGGTTCTGGAAAGCGAAATATGTGTATAGTAAGGCGGCGCAGGGGCGGCGGGACTTGAAACCGCCGTCACCTGCTGAGCACGCCACTTCGCACACAGCAGCGCACGTGTACACCGGCGGGAGCCGCGCAGCGGCAGCGGTGGCGTCGCCGCGCCGTCGCCTTGCACGCGGCCGCGGCGCCCCCTGCCCTCTGCCATGTTCATGGGCAGTCAGCAGCACGCTGATGCTGCCGCCGCAGGCTCTCTCGCACCGCGCCGGGCGAGAGAGCGCAGCGCGTGCACGCGCGAGAGAGAGGGCGGCGGGGGCGGCGGGCAGGACTGCCCGTGGCAGCAGCAGTGCTCAGCAGCAGCGGGGAGTAGGGCATGCCAGCAGACAAGGCAGGGCCGGTCTGGTGCGACAAGGTGGCCACGTTCGAGCAGCACATTTTGGGGGAATCGGATGGGGAGAGAAGGGGGGGGGGGGGCAGATTTAAGGGAATTCGATTAGGGATTTGGGGTGTGGTGCTGTTGGCGCTTGTCGTTTTTGGGGGGCGAAGCTCGGCCGCCGCAGTGTCGCCACGCATGGGTTGCTTGGCGTGCCTGCGCACTGCCGCCTACTGCCGGGGCTCCGCCCCCTTGTTTCCAAAGTGAGGACAGAAAACCATGAGTGAGTAGCGAGAAAGGCTCGACACCGGTAGCAGACCAGAGACGCGTACTTGGCACAGCTCCCGTGGCTAGAGAAGTGAACCCAACCCGCGCACGACGCCAGATGCGCCGCAGCGGCGGCGGCCGCGAGCCATGCTGCGCCGCGCCCGCCAGCTGGCGCCCTTTGACCTGCGCGGCGAAAATACCTCGTCCAGGGCGCGCGCACTTCCCTGCTGTACTCACCCTCCGACTTCACCACACAGACTGTATGCAACAGAAGTTTTGTCTTTTTTTGCCAATGTCGCTGCCACTGCGCGCGCGCACGTGCGCGTGCGTGTGGCGGCGCGCGTGCGAGCGACTGTGTGTTGCTTGGTGCCCCCGCTGGTGTGCTGCTGCTTGCTGCTGGGTTGAGTTTGCTGCGCCAATGCTTGGCTTTTGTTCAATGGCTTGCCGCATTCCTGTCTGTCGTCTACGCAGCGACGTGACTGCATGCAGGAAAGCATGCCCAGCCAACAACTGTTCACATTGTGGCTTCCGGAATTCTCTTTGCAAACATGTACCAATTTGAACACTTTTATATACTACAACTATTTATTATAGTGATTTTTTTGCAGTGACGGCGCACTGCCACAAACCACCTGGCACATCGTGCCGCCGCACATGGCCATTTGTCGTGAAGTGAGCATCTGCCAGCTCTGGTCCCACACACGCCCACTTGAAGTTCGGGACGTACGCACCTTGCACCAAGAACACAATGTCTGGCACACGCTCTCGTGGGGCAGTTCTTCCCCCGCACGACCATCACCCCTGGCACTACACAATGGATGTATAACAAACCACCATTCACCCCCACATTTATTTGCCTTCTGAAGCCGGCACGTAGGCTCTGCGCTCTGTCGACATGTCGTTGCGCAATGTACGGTGTCGTGCTGAGCAGGCAGCAGCAGGGACTCCTCGCGCCATCGCGATGGTGCATGATCACTTCGGTTGGGCACAAAGAGAGCAAGCTTGGTTTGCGCAGCCGCGCCGCACCACCGCGGGGTATCGGCGGCGGCAGCGTCGACAGCAGAAGCAGAGGCCAGGAAGGCACGCGCAAGGGCACGTGGTGCAAACGTGGCAGCTCCCGAACGACAGCGCACTTGCACAGAGGCCGACAGCAGCACCGGCAGTAACAGCAGGGGCAGAAGCAACTGAAGCGGCGTGCGCTTGGGTGGTGGCGTAGCAGGAACATAATCGGGCGGTGACAAACGGCGGGCGTGGCGATGGCGGAGGCAGGCGCCCAGCAGGCGGCGCCGCCGCGGCTGGACCTGCCCCCTTCTCCGCCCGGCAGGCTGTCCCCCAAAAGCTCCAAGTCCAGCAGCATGATCAAACTGCTGCTGTCGCCTTTGTCCAGGTTCAACGCCCAGCAGCAGCAGTCGCAGCCACAGCAGCAGCCACAGCAGCAGCAGCAGCATGGGCAGCAGCAGGCGCAGTGGCAGCAGGAGGCGCCCCCCCCCCGGTGTCCCCCCCCTCGCCCCTGAACCTGGAGGAAGGGGTGAGTCCGTGGCTGTGCACAGTGTGTCGAGCGCTTTGCATGTGTTTGCTTTGTGTCAGGAACCCACCAAGGCCGGCAGCGGAGGCCTTGTCCGCAGCTGTTTCATTGACCGCCACTTATGTGACAACTACCAGCTACGGCTTGCCGGCGCGCTGTGGCAGCCGCACAGCAGTACTCATTGTGGGTGGCCGCACTGTGCGCGTGCGTGCCGCGCGCACATGACTTGGTCGGGGGGCCTGAGACGTAACTGCCTGCACAGCGTGCTGCAGCTGCGGCCGCTGCTGCCGCCGTGTGCGCCGCGCCCCATAGCAGCTAGCTTGCGACAGCAGCCGGACGCGAGCATCGCACAAAAGTACCTGCTCTGCAAGCACGCGCCGGCACTGGTGCAACCCCTCTGCTGAGCATGTCACCCCCCACCCGCTGCTGGCGCCGCCGGCAGGCCGCGGCGGGAATGAGCCCGCAGCCGCGCAGCCCTGCTCTTCTGCTGAGCAACCCCACCACGCCTACGCCCAGCGGCGGCGGCATGCTGACGCCGGGCATGTCTCGCGGCAAGGACCAGGAGACCGTCATGGAGAAGCACTTTGGGGTGAGTGCCTGCGGGTGTTCTTTACAGCTTAACTTGAGAGAGGTGATGTGCACGCCGCTGCGGAGCGGCCCAACAACACGCTGACGGTGCTCAGCGGCTGGTGTGGTGCCGACGCCGCCGCATGTCGCACGGGACAGGATGGGAAACGGGAACCGAGTGACAGCGGGACCCGAAGCGGTCACCGCTTGCTCAGAGGTTGCAGTGCATCGCCACTGTTTTGCGACGGACCCATGTAGGTGTGAGTTTCAGGCGCAATGAACGTGACTGAACTTCACCTTGAACTTCAACTTTGCGCCTGGACCCGCGCGCGCAGGTGAGCCTGGAGCAGATGAAGCGCACGCAGGCGCTGCTGCGGCTCGGAGTCACTGAGGAGGACCTGCGCGTGGCGGAGCGCCTCTTTGCGGAGCTGCCGCTGTCTGAGGATGTAAGTGCAGGTGGCAATTGTTGAAGTTTTTGGTCAGTGTTGAAGTTTTTGGCCAGTGTTGAAGTTGGTGATTGCTCTGTGTGCTCGAGCGCCGTATGTGGCTGTGCAAGTCTAGGAGGGGGGGGGCTGGCCATTGCGGACCGTGCCTTTGCCTTGCTGTCAGCGCGTGACGACGTGCGCGCACCCTGTGCTGTGGCAGTTGCAGAAGCAAGTCAGTGCCCAAATCAGCAGCGCTCAACCCACCATTGGGCTCAGCAGCAGCGCCTTCCCACAACTATGCTGCCAAGCCTGGCGGTGACGGCATGGCACCTGCTGCCGCCAGCTATGAGTATGGTATTGTTGACCGTGGGCAGCGCTGTAGTGGCTGCCGAAGTGGCCGGCAGTGTGCTGCTGTGCGGCTAAGGCAGCACCAGTGGGTGGGTGGTGGGTTGCCAAGTGCAGGGCAGTTCTAAGTTCTGCAGCTGAGGTACTGTCAGAAATGTGCATGGCGCATCGAACCTTCACACAGTGCTGCGAGCCGGTATGCAACGGTAAGTGGAGGGCGGGCCGTGCAAGTTCTGGCGGCGCACCTACAACTAAGCGCATCCACATGTGGGCGGTTAAGGCGTTGTGCAGCAGGCTGCCGATACTATCAGTTTGGTTGGCCAGGCATTGCATGTCCACAATGTGGGCCTCCCAGGCTTGAGAAGCGCTGATTGGTGCTGGCAGCAGGAGGGAGGTTCATGACCGAAGGGCGATTTGTTTGCGCAACGCCTCCTGTAAAGGCTAGTGTACTGCCCCTGGCCTGTAAAAATGACTGAGTTGGGCACTTACTAACTTCTAGCCTCCATTCAGTGATTGGCGGCTTACAAGCGCGTGTGGGGCGGCCTGTTGCAGCACATGCAGGCCCGAGCTTTGTCGTGTGCTGGGGCACACGCTGCACATGTTCACACTGTGCAGCTGAGATAGCGCGCGCGCCCGTGCGTCAAAGGTTGGCACGGCAGCATACACGGTGGCGGCGGCTCAGCTGCGTGCTGTTGGATTGCTGGCAGTAGTGCGCTGTGGCACACCTGCTGGTCCAGAACATGTGCACAGCTGTTAAGTGCATGCCATAATGTGGGGTGGCTCAATGACACACTGTCCTGCGGACGCCGACACTGTTTTGCTTGTGGGAAGCCTCGCAAAAAAATGTGCCTCTGCACCAGATCAGTATGTGGGGCATGCGCACTCACTTCAAGTATGTACATCTACGTACTTTATTCAGTCAGTACATTCAGAGGCGCCGTGTACACTTGTTTGTGTCTGACTCTACACCTTCCCTTTCATAAGGACTGAGCTGCTGCTGTCTAGGAGGCAACAGCCGCGGCTGTAGCTGGCTAGGGCGCACGTGTCTGCTAGCGGGTGCGGTGCTGGCAGCAGTCACAAGTGCGGCAGCAAGGCATTGAGCTGTGCAGGTCCACAAGTCGAAGTACCGTTTTGTCCCTTCACAATTGCCTGGGTCAACTACTTTGGTCGGTCCCACTTGCACAAGGTGACGGCGGCATCAGCCACTCCAACAATGTCACAACAGTTTGCCCTAGCGTTCACTACACTTGACCACTCACAACATTTGGGGGCGGATGAGTTACTTGTGGAGGCATCAAAAGCAACCATTTAAGTGAATGACCCGCGTGGCTACTGGCAGCCAGCCAGTAGGCCGTGCTTCAAGGCCGCGGCCACACTTTTGCCAGCGCTTCTTAGCCGCTCAGCGCAACTATTAAGTGACCGCAGCAACACTGCCCTGCTGCTGCCTTGTGTTCTTTCTTTGGCGCAGTCTCGCAAGGGCAGCAAGGAAGGCAGCAGCCCCACCTGCCGCAAGGTGCGAACACGCCGCCTCGTGTCTACAAGGCCGCGCGTACACACAAAACAGTGCTGCCTGCTGTGCTGGCGCTTGCAGCCCGCAGCCCCTGCAAACCACACTGCAGCCCTCGGTTGATCGAAAAGCGGGGGAGGGCAGCTCGCAGCAGCGGCGCTGGTGTGATTGTGCTCCTGTTTGCTCTGTGTGCGCCATGTGTGAGTGCCTTGTGGCTGGGCTGCCTGTCCCATGCGCCTCGCAGTGTGATGTTTGACATGCCACGTGTGCGTGCGTGCGTGCGTGCGCGCTGCTGACGGCGGCTGCAGCTGTCCAAGGAGGAGCGCCTCCTGGGCCTCACCAAGACGGAGATCAGCTACTACAAGGCTCTAGAGGTGCGCGCGCAATTCAAAATGCCACCTCGCCGCAGCTGCCGCAGTGCCCTGTCACGCGCATGCACTCGCAGTGGTGCTGCACACACTCGCGCCTTCTGCATTTCGGCGCAACAGCAGCCGGTCACGGCGCCGCGCACTGCGTGCACCAAACAGCTGGCGGCGGCGGTGGTGGCGGCGGCGGCTGAGCTGCAAGCCCCCCCCCCCCCCTCTGCCGGCAGCCAGTTGGCACTGTGTTGGTACACACTGCCAGCGCGTCGTTGACGCACACAATGCTGGTGTGACCTAGCCGTGGTTGATTGGGTGTCGCTGTCGCTGCTGCCGCCATGCTGTCACACAACTTGCACGCAGGTCCTCGGCGTGGATCTGGCAATCATAGAGGAGGAGCGCGCGCGCAGGTGAGAGACGCTCCAAACTTCAACTTGTGTGAGATGCTGAACTTCAACTTTAGCCACGGTCGACTGCGGCCACCGCTGCCCGCCAGGCGCGCCATGCCACTGGACATGTGTCCGTGCGGCACTTGCACGCGTGCATTCGCTTGTCGCAGCCTGTGTTGTACTACCTCAAGAAGTCAACGAGCAGCAGTAGTAGTACACGTGTACAGTAGTACATAGTTTGTGTTATACTGCAGTTCATACAGACGTACGGCTTCTCGACGTAGTACAAGGCTCGCACGCACCCGCAGGCTGGGTCAGAGCAGCAACGCCTCTCGCGCTGTAACTGCCGCACACACTGCCATGCGAGCGGGACCCCGTGCGCCCGCCCTTGCCGCCGCTGCCTGTCATCCCTGACGCGCTCACACGCATGAATTCATGAATGAACTTCACAAATTCATGAATGAATTTCACGCACCGCAGGCTGGGCCAGCTGGGCGCTCCGCGGGACATCGACCCCATACAGGAGGAGGCCAGCGACGCGCAGCGCACGCGCTCCCCCGGGCACACGCCCGCCCACGACACGCACTCGCACACGCCCGTCAGCGCGCGCTCGCCCTTCTCGCTGCTCCGCAGCGTGAGCACCGGCGGCGCCGTCGGCTCAGGTGAGCTGGCGGCAGACCTTGTCGAATACAGTATTTAGGGATAAAATATTTACAAGTGCAGTGTTAGAGTTGTGTACCAAGTACTTCGAGGTACAAAATGCGGTTTTTATTTGGTGCGGGGGGCCGACGCCAAGTCCTAAGTACAGTTAGGCAGCCATGCCAAGAACAAAAAACAAATATGTATATACTTCAAGTACATCACAAGTATACTTATTTATAAGCAGGTATTTGAGTGCTCAGCAGTTGAAGTTGGACGTGAGGTGGCACGTGGGGATACCTGGTGTGTGCATGTGTGTGTGCTTGCGTGGCGTGCGCGGCTCGGGACGGCAGCGCCAGGGGGCACTTGCGGTTGTGAGAAGGGGCACTTGTGGCATGTCGAAAGGGACGTACCCACGCTGCTGCTGGCCTGTGCGTGCGCGAACACGGTGCGCGCTCGCGTCTGGCGCGGGGCATCAGCAGCGGCAGCTGCTCACACGCATGGACAGTGCCTCTCAAGCTGCTGTGCGTCCACGTAAAGCATATGGTGTCACCACATGCGCACAGAGCAGGAGCGCGCCCGCTGACCTGTGCTGCTGCCGCGGCGTGCGCTTGCATGGCGTTATGCCTCTGCCCACACCCCGCTGCAGGGCCAGGGAGCGCGGCGGACAGTCCGCTGCCGAGCGGCGCGCAGCGCATCCGCGAGCTGGAATGCGTATGCTCCGAGCAGGTGAGGCGCGGCACCCATGAAACATGCCCGCAACGGCGAAGCGAAAGCTGTGTCGCGCAGTGAAAGGCTGTCACAAGCCACTGCTGGCTGCCACTGCACGTGCTGCCGCCGCTCACACCTTGGCTGCTGGGCCGCTGTCGCAGTAGCAGCTGCTGGGGAATGTCAGTTTGTGCGCGCGGCGCACGCACTAGCTAGCATCACCGCAACACATGCACATGGCCGCGTGCAAAGCCGCTTTCCATCGCACCAACCCTGGTGCGCGCCGTGCATGCGCTCCACCCGAACAATACCGGACACACAGACCTCACAACCCCTGCATGTACAGATGCACTCCCTCAATCTGTATCGTGCATGAGCATCACAAGCGCAAATTTACTGCAGCGTCAGCGCCACACGGGCACTTCTTCAATGGTGTGTAGCAAGAAGCTGTGGCACAGGCTTGACGCTAACCCTTCAAAATATACTGTGCGTGCGCCGCATGCGGCGCGTGTGCTGCCGAGCAGGCATCGGTCATCCGCCGGCAGCAGCGCGAGCTGGACGAGCTGCGGCGCCGCCTGGCCCTCCTGCACGAGCAGCGCGGCGCCTCCCCCAAGACGGCCATCGCCGCCGCCATCGCCGCAGTGCCCGACATGGCGACGCCCCCTCCACACCAGGAGGCGGCGGCGCCGGCGGACTCAGCGGCGGCAGCGCCGGCCATGCCAGCCGCCATCCCGCCGGGTGGCAGCGGCGCCGCGGATGCTGCAGATGGTGGTGATGCCGCCGCTGCTGCTGAGAGCGCCGCCGGCGCCGACGATGGCGCGCCACCAGCAGGCACACAGGGCGCTGCCGCCGATGCTGCTGAGCAGCAGTCACAGGAGCAACGACAGCAGGCGGCGGCAGAACCAGCGTCGGCCAGTGATTCCATGCCGCCGCAGGCGGCAGCAGAGGCGGCGGTGGTGGCGGTGGCAGAGGCGGAGGTGGCGCTGGCGGCGCCAGCGGTCTCCGAGGTTGCCGCTGCCGCGCCGCTGCCGCCACCGGCGGGGGAAGCAGCGGCGGGCAGCTCTTAGCGGCGGGAAGCGATTACACATGGGCTTGCACCCACGGGCGCGAAGGCGCTTTCGGAGGGCGCAAACACTGGCTCTGGCGCGTGTGCGGGCGGTTCGCACTTGTTGTACGAAGCGACGGAGGCCACGGGGAGCGCGACAGCGCGTGTTGGCGCGCCGGTTTACGACGCTCCCTTTTCAGGTCGGCTCACTTTAAGCTGCTGCGCTGCGGCGGGGCGGGGGGCGCAGGGTGCGGCGGCGGCGGCAGCAAAGCTGTGCCGGGCCGCCCGGCCGTTGCGCAGCACGGCGGTGTACATAGTGCTGCGATTTTGGTGCTCACGCAAATAGACCTCCCAAACGTGTTAACTGCAGCGCGATAGTGCGGCCGCCACACACCCTGGTATCCCGGCTGTGCATTTAGCAGTGCTGCGCACTGCTGCTGCTTGTGAATTGGCGCCGCCAACCCCGGACTCAAACCACCCGCTGCACAACCGGCACTGTTGACGCACCACACACTTCGTCTCTCCTGGTGGCAGTGCGAGAGCAGCATGGGCAGGCATGCCTGAAGGCGCAAGAGCAGCGGCACTCACACCGACGCACCCGTACCGTGTGTCAATCACCGTGTAATATTTCGCCACGCACCGGGATACGCGTGCGCCGCCGCAGAACCCTACTAGGGCCCGGGGCGCAGCGGCGGTTAACCACACGTGGCGCGCCCAGGGGGCCCGCACGCGCCAAAAAAAAAGACAGGAGCGGCCAACCTATTCACAGTGAGTGCAGACATGACATGAAAGCTGGCGTGGCGCAAGAGCCCCATCGCGGCGCCTGGCGTGGGGGCGTTCCAGTGCCGGGCGGGATGGGGCCGCAGTTACCGGCTGCGCGCCGCCAGTTGTGTGTGTATGCTGCGGTCTAGAGTGTGTGCTGAGCGGCTGCTGCTGTGGCCCGCTGGCGTTGCCTTGGCACAGAGGTGACCCACACACCCAGTGGTGACGTGGGTGTGTATGTGTGGTGTGTGTGCCCTAGTAGTGTGCCAGGCAGTGGGGCCACAGCGCGGCAGCGGCGCTCTCTACATGCATCTGGGTCCTTCGTCACCACCCCAACGCCTAAGAAGAAAAAAACATGAACAGGGAACACAAATTGCTACAAATCGAGGTCACGGAGGAAAACTGGACACGCAAGCCAGCATCAAACAAGAACAGAAAGCCGTGCTGGCGCGCCTCTCGTGCGCACCGGCGCCGCGCATCCACGCCCCCCGCACCCGTGTAGCGCCATGGTACGGAACACCTGGGGAGGCACGTGCAGTGGCAGCGCGGCCTGACAGGACGCCCCGCGCCCGCACCCCTGTGCTGCTGAGCACCTGCACGGACGCGGCTGCCAGCGCGCCAAGCCCGCAGCCGCTCAGCTGCTGAGCAGCAACCTGCCGCCCGCTGCTCAGCAGCAGCCTGCCGCCGCTGCTCAGCAGCAGCCCGTCGCCAGCTGTTCAGCAGCAGTCTGCCGCCTGCTGCTCAGCAGCAGTCTGCCGCCCGCTGCTCAGCAGCAGTCTGCCGCCAGCTGCACTCCGCGGCAGCGCCCGGCATTAGCGCCAGTGCAGCACCCTTGGCGGCCGGCGGCGCTCGGCGGCGGCGCGGCGGCGGCGCAGCAGGCGCCTGGACCCCGGCGACTGGTACCACGTGTCTTGCGCGGGCATGACCAGCTCGATAGGGTCCGCGGTGTCAAAGGACACCTGCGTGCGGCGGCGGGCGCCAGGGGCGTGCGGGGGCGGCGCGGCAGCGCATATGCAGCATGGTCGGTGACACTGCAAGAGTGCTGGAGGCGCAGCGCGGCAGCTGGAGAAGGGGCTGGACTGATGGGCCAGAGTGCCAGCGGGCAGAGGACAGCGTGGCTGCTGCTGACGCAATGCGGCTGCAGTTGTTGCGGGGGGCGCGGCGGCTGCGGCCGCCCATGCGGCGCCACTTGGTGCGCCCCCACAGATGCGTATATACCGCGGTAGTTAACGGCACGGTACTTTGCATAGGCGGCGGGAATGCAGCAGCGGCTTTGGCTGCTGGCCTCAGGCAGCCGTCCAGCAGCTTTGCACATACTATGTGTGCGCGGGCATGCGTGCAGTGCAAATGTCGTGCGACGCGCACACGCGTGGACCACCAGCAGTTCTTGTGTGTGCGGGGGAGAGGCGCCGCCGTTGCCGCCTTGCGCACCTGATAGCCAAAATCGGCCATAGCTGAGATGGTGATGTTGGTTAATGGGTTGGAGGTCTCAGAAACGTACGGCGTCATGAGCTCGGACCCCAGCTGCTGCTCCGACCAGTGACTGCGGCAGCGGCGGGAATGAGCAACGAGGTCACAGGTGGGCCACTGTTCAGTCACACCACAAACAGCAGTCTTGAACTGGTCATCGGCACGCCAACGCCGTTGTAGCTGCCGCCGCCAGGAGCGGCGCCCACCTCCAGTGCTCAGCAGGTGTCCCTCCGCCACAGCCACCATTCGCCAGCAGCTGAGCAGTGCCACACTGGCCCGTGGGCAGCACCCACCGCTACACTACACAGGCATGTGCTCACAAGTGCATGGCATGGCATGGCAGCCGCAGGCAAACGTGCCAGCCGGCGTTCACCCGCAGTAGCTACCACGTGCCCACAAGTGAATGGCGTGGCATGGCAGCCGCAGGCAAGCGCGAGGTCATTGCTCACCCGCAGTAGCTGCCGTCGCCGGGCGAGCCGTTGGCCTCCAGCTGCAGGTCGCCGTCCTGGCCGAGCTGCGCGCGCACGGCGGCGAAGGCGGCGCTGGCGCTGCACTGCGACGCCGCGCCCCACGCGCCGCACGACGCGCCGCACTGCTTCACGTACAGCGGGAACGTCTCAGCTGCTCAGCAGGAGCAGCGGCGGTGGGCGTCGCTTGCGCTTGTTAGTTGGTGGCGGGAGTTGCAGGCAACGGCAGAGTTGGGGGTGGGTGTTGGGTGCGCGGCTGGGCCGCCGGGGCGCGCGTGGCTGGTGTTGGTGTCGCAGCGCCTTGGGCAGCGCTGCCACACGGGGTATAGCGCAAGTCGGCCACGCGCGGCGTGGCATGAGTACATCACGCGGCATGAACCTGTGTACTTCGAGTACATTGTAGTACACAAGTACTGTAAATCACATGGAACTACTTGAAGAAGTACCATAGGTAGGTAGTGAGTACTTTGTACATAGTTGTATGATGGGCTCACGTGAGAAGCCCAGCGCGTGCGCCATCTCGTGCAGCACAATGGTGGCAAAGGAGCCCTCCGCAATGGCCGCGTCCACATCCTGCGCCCAGCCAGTCGCAGCGAACGCAGCAATGGCAGTAGCAGCAGCAGCAGGAGCACCAGAAGCAGGAACGGCAGCAGCAGCAGCAGCAGCAGCAGCAGCATCAGCAGCAGGAGCTTATGAGGCGAGCAAGCAAATGAAAAAAAAAACACTGTATCGTATGGATGCAGGTGCGGCAGGAAGGCAAATGAGTTGCCAGCGCCAGCGTGCACCAAGCCAGCGTGACATCGCCGAGCATCAGAGGTGCGTCGGCGCTGCACACTCGGCGTTCAACACTCAACTCTACCACAGCCCGCAGTGCCAGCCGTGCAACTCACCCCCACTGGAACACGTGCCTCACACCGCTTCTAAAGCCTAACAGCCAGTACTGCGGCTAGGCATGCGTGCGCGCGCGCGTGATTCAACCCAGGCGCACCCACTCACCGCGGCGTCAAACTGCATGGCGGAGCTTATGGGGAAGCTGCCGTAGTCCGGCGGGCGCACGTTGAGCACCGCCGTGGCGCCCAGCGTGTTGGACTGCGTCAGAGGGTCGCCGTGGCCGTCCAGCACCAGAAACCTGGGGGGCGCAGGGTGACGGGCGGCGCGGCGCAGCGGCACTGGAGTGTCAGTAGTGCTCAGCAGCCTAACGCCACAAAACGGGCGCCCTATCACGCTGTCGGCCTTGTTCACAAGTCGCCGTGTTGCTACTTCAACTGGTTCTTCAACTGCGTGATTTGAGGCGAGCAGTAGGGAGGAGGGGGCGGCTCTTCCCGGGATCAGCGGCGGACCTACTCCCAAGTACATCCAGCGCGCAAGGAGCAGCGGCGGCCCTCCACGGGGAGGCCACCGGGCAATGCCATTGAGCTTGGGAGCAATAACAACAGGGGGGGGTGGTCTGATGCAGCGTGCGGCTGGGTTTGTGCCCCGCGCGGTTCTGGCATGAGACAGCTGCGCCTTGGAGGAGCGCGTGTGTCAAAAGCCCACAATTGTTTTGGCCGCGGGGTGAGCTGCCATCACGGGAACACTGCACCACGGTCCGTTGCAGTGCTCAGACGAGGTGGCGCAGCGGTTGTGCGAGAGCAAAGTTGCAACGCAGGCACGGGCTGCAAGCAAAAATGTGCGCACGGCAGCGCTTGAAAGCGTGCTCAGCGGCTCACTTCGAGGACTGTGGTCAGCAGCACTTGCTGGCGCAACAATGAATATGCGACATGAAACTGTACACTAGAAGTACACTACTAATATACTAAATCAAGAATACACCACATAAAGAAACAGCGGCACTCACTGATAGCCGATGACGATATCGTCGACGGACAGGGTGTCCGGCAGAGGCTCGGCCGGCGGTCCATCAAAGAAATTACCAAAGAGGAATGCTGGCGGTGGGGGGGCAAGCGGGGGGACGATGGGCAGGTGCAGCTGCAGGTTAGTGGTGTTGCAGTGGAGAGGGCTAGAGGGCATGGAGCATATTGAGTGTCGCGATGCGTGTCGGTTGCGGAGTGGGGCGCGAATATGCTGGCACGGCGTCACGGCAGCTGTGCTGCCACAGGTGTAGTTGACAACTGCAAGTTGAAGTTTGTGGTGTGTGCCCCCATGAGCCTGGAAATGCACCGCATGCCGCTGCGGGGCGGTGACTGGTTGTCAGCCGCCCAGCGACTGATGTGCACGTCAGCTGCGCCGCAGCCCTGCTCAAGCCCTTTTCCAATTTTGAAGGAGCTGCTCCTGGAACACTTCAAGTAGCGAGGTACAACGGGCGCTGGCCAACCCCTCTTATCCTGCAATGCAACCGCTACGCATCCGTACAACTGCGCAAGTGCACGTGAGCAGGCAGCCCTGTCAGCAGCCACCGCCTGCACGCGCCGCTGTGCAGCAGGTGCAAGAGCCGTTGCCGCCGTGCATAGCATGCACCTTGTAAGTGCGGCACAATACAACATAGCGTACACCATGAAGTGGGCATACGAAACTGGAGGCGAAAATATGTGGCGGTTCCTGGCATTGACTAGGGTACGCACCTGCGGGCACCTCCGAGATGTCTGCCACATCGCCAACGAGGATCTGCAAAGGAGCAGCGGCAAACGCCAGAACAATGATAGAAGTCTGGGTGTCAAAGGCCAACTTCAACTTCAAGTTCAACTTCAACATGTATGCAGGTGCAACGAGGCGCGGCGCACATGACCCAGCGGACGATGCGCACGAGCCCAGCACTCCCTCAAATGGAGCACGTGCGGAATGCAAGGCTGGGGGGTGGCAGTGTGCCAACACTGCTGCTCAGCACGAGCTTGCAACGAGCAACACTGGTGCGCTGAGTTGTGTTGGCGGGAGCTGGCGCAGAGCACCTCAGACGCAAGTCACCCGCACAGACCACAGTGGCAAACGCCAAGTCTTGTACCGCATGACGCCCAAGGAACAAGATGGTCTGTGTGGGCGGTGCGTGTGGCATGTGGTGAGTGTGAGGCAATCCGCCCAGCTGCGCCGCTGTGCGCGCTAGCAAGGACTGGCAGCTTCAGGAGGCGCCGCCTTTTGCTGCACGGCCGGACTTGCGGACGGACGCTAACTCTCTGGCAATGCCTCGCCCACTTGCTTGCTCGCACCTTTTGCTGCACACACCGCAACGGAGACCCACCACCACCGGGGCGCCACAACAGCAGCCGTCTACCAGGGCTCGAGAGGCGTGCGGGGCATCCGAGTGGGCAGGCCGGCCCGCCGTAGTATATACCGCCATTTGGAGTCCCTGCCTCACAATGCCTCATCCACGAGAAGTGGCTATACCGTGGCAAGAAGAGTCCAGAGGCGCCGCACCAAAGCGACACGCGCACATCCCCGGCTATGTCAGGCCTCGCCAGCCACCTGCGGCACGCCCCATGCGTGCATGACCTCCCAGGACATGGGCGAACTAAAAACGCAGCCAAATTCTGGTCAAAGATGCCATTATGCACGCAACGCACCTCCTCCCAGCGCGTCGCCGCGGCGTGCATGAAGTCGTCGTACTTTGGGTCGCTGCTTCCAAACTTCAACAGCTGGATGTTGAACCTGCGCCCGGGGTCCTGCGCCGCCGGCCCCGCGGGGGGCGCCTGCTGCTGCCCCTCCACCACCGTGTCCGCCACCTTTGCTGGCCCCCCTGCTCCCGCAGTCAGCGCTCCCGGGGGGAGGGCGCTGTCCGCTGCTGGAGCTGCCGGCGGCAACCGCCTGTGCCTGTGTAATGCCGGCGCCTGCGCACAGGGTGGTGCGCGGCAGCGGCGGGCGCAGGTGGGGCGGGCAGAGCGTCCAAACCCGAGCCAAAAACTTGTACATATATGTGTACTTAGGTATATTGTATCGAAACTGAAGTGTCACATGAGGGCACGCAATACTTTGCAATATAGGGCTGAGCCGGAGCGATCATCTGGGCTGCTGCTGCCGCTGCACAAACCATGCTACCGCGCGGCTAGAGCAGCCGAATCCGAAGCAGCTGAGAGAAAGGAGTTGCCTGCCTGCTCAAGCTAGGGCAGGCGCTGCCGGTGCCCGCAGTGGCCAAATTTTGGCTTCGCCGGCGCCAATCTTGCGCGGATCGGTCCCTTTTCGTCTCAAGGGTTGCAGTTTGAGCATCGCTTGCCGGCACACGCACACGAGTAGCTGCCAGCAATCTCCGGCACATCCAGACAGAACCAAGTTGCTGGCCACTGCTTGCCTCTTATCGCTGCTGGCTGCGGTATTGGCGGCTTAAAGTTGCCTGCCCATGCGGGTGGGTACCGAACGTGTGCAGGCAGGCATCTACAGGTTCAGTGCACAGGCACCAGCCCACCTGTTTTGGTGTCCGAAGGTAAACCACCACACCATCGCGTGCCGCCGCCCCCAGCAGCAGGCATGCAGCAGCCGCCCCTGTCGTGAGCAATAGCGCCGACGCAGCCCGCTTCCGTCGGCGCGTGCCATCGCCGCAGTTGCCGCTTGGTTGGTGATGATTGCTGCTGCTGCAAGCTTCGCAGTCCCATGCACCCGGCATGGCGCCACGCCCGTACTGTTGGGAGTAGCGGCAGCCAGAAGGCTAGGTAAGGCTCGACTGCTGGGTGCCAGCTGGCGCCACACACCGCTTGTGTGCTGGCCTGCTGGTCAAGGCTGGACGTGCGCTGTCACTGGCGCGCCGCCATGATCGAGCACTCTCTCGGTGGGCAAAAAAAAATTAACTGGTCAGGTCAAGAGGTTCTGTGTCCCCTCCTGTTTGCTTGTGCTTGGGAGGGCTGGAGGCGGTGCTGATCAGGGTGTCAGTTCACGTGCGGGGGCGGGTACGCGATACTAGGGTTGACGCACATGCACTGAGCACTGCTGGCACCTTGAGCCGCTGTCTACCCCCCCCCCCTCCCCTCTCGAGATCTCTGGGGAATTTTTGCGCACTTGAAGTTTGTGTATTAGTCATGGAGACATGGGGGCATGTGGGCACCAAGTACATACTTGTGTACGTGCATCACGACGTTGTAAGGAGTAGGGGAAGCGACGGGGAGGTGGGGATGTGGGAGCTAGGGTGGCGGCAGCATGGTGTGGGTGTTCCAGCGTAGGTCGCCTGGCCGTCTGAGGGCTGGCAGCAGTGCTGTCGTTGCTGCTGC
>JAULBY010027806.1:0-16545 GCA_032358315.1 Ophiocytium majus | reverse complement strand
GCTTCTTGTAGCCTGCACCACCACACATTCCTACAACACACAGAGCCTCAGCATCCGATTGCGCTAACCTGCTTCAACTGGGAATGCTCAGTACTCTAAGGCAAGCCTGTCATATTGCCAGAGCACTACTCTAACTGGTTACAGCCCCATGTCCCACTACTTGTGTCATGGTGTTTTTAAAACTCCATACCAGTACATGATGATGTGCATTAAAGGATTGCAACGATGCAAACGTCATGACACGGTAGCTCTGCAAGCAAGCTTGCAGCCATCACACAAACCCACGTTGGCAACGTCGGCCGTTGGCGACGTCACCAACGGCGCCTGGCCGCAGGTTGATCATTGATCGTGCGATCGCGAGGCCGACAGCCTCGAGACAGCTCGAGACCTCTGCTACAGCCCCAGGCAAGCTCGTTACCGCTGCCAGGCAGCATGCGTCGGCTACTGGGTGCCGCAGCCGCTGCTGCTGCTGTGTCCGTGGCGGAAGTGCATGCCTTCAACACAGTATCAACACGAGGGTGCAGCAGACATAGCTGCTGCACCACAAGGCGGCAGCACCAACTTCGCATGGCAGCCGCCGCCAGGGCTACGGGGGGCAGGGCCGGCAGCAGCAGCACAGCGGGCACGTCTGCCATGCCCACGCGGCAGCTGGGAGACAGCGGGCTGTTGGTCAGCCAAGTGGGTATGGGAGGGCTCATGTTTGGGCTCAAGACGGAAGAGGAGCACGCCCACAGGTTGCTTGACCTGGCTTTCTCGAGGGGCGTCAATTTCATCGACACATCCGAGGTGAGCCTGGGCTGTGGCAGTGGCAGCAGCAGCTGACAGGAGTCCTCCCCTCCCAGCAGCGCTCTCCAGTGCTGCAGGCGTGGGAACAGAGACGACGACGCAGCTGCTGCGCCACTGAGTGGGTTATGCGTGCCGTGGCAGAACGGGCGGGGCGGCTGCTGGGCTGGCTGGCGGGTAAAGCTGTGTGCACCACGCCAAATAACGGCACCTCTGCTGTTTTAGCAAGGGTTCACCCCTCTTGCCTCCATTGAGCGGCGGTGTTACACATGCACGGTGAGCTGCGGAGAAGTGTTGCTGGCGCCATGGTGGCGCTTTGCGCTGCGCAGATTTGAGTCCTGCGTCAGGCAGGTCGTCAAACCCATCAGCGGTACCGGCATGGCCTCACGACAGCAGATCCGCGCACACAATGACTACCAGGTGCGGTAGGCTCCATGCAAGGCTAGAAATTTAGTCAGTCGCGGTTTTCCGCACTGACGCTACATCAATAACGGCAGCAGCAGCAGCAGCAACCCATACAGCAGGCTTCAAGTGCGTAACTGTCTTGTACTTCAAAAAGTGCTATGTAGTACTTTATGTACGCTTCACTTGTGTACTGCATGCTCCTGTTCTGTGAGCTCACGGCACTGCTGCACGAACGCCCAAAATGGTGCTGCTGCTGCTGCACGCGAACCTGCTGCTGCGTCCACGCTGCCAGCATTCACAAACCCGCCCAGCGCTGCTCTAGCACTGCACCACCAAACCACTCTTTATTGGCACGTTACACACCCGTTGGCCTAACTGTAGCCGCTTTGCCTGTTTGCGCATGATCGGTGCAGTCCTACCCGCGGCCAAATGACCCTGAAATATTTGGTCGCGCCGAGGAGATTGTGGGCAGCTGGCTCAGGGGCAAGGACCGGTCCAGCATCGTTCTTGGGGCGCAGGTAATACATAACCGAGCACCGCCGTTACCTTATGCTCAGTGGAGTCACCTACTGCTAGTAGTAGCAGTGTGGTTGTGGTGTGCAGCACTTACCCGTACCTGATACACTAATTTATTAGTACTTCCTGCAGTACCGGTCTGAAGTATATGTGTACTCTTATTAAACTCCGCTTAGGGCGCGGAAAGCCCTTTGCACACGGTGCGTGTGACCAGAAAATCATACAGGCAGCAAAAAAGCTGGCAATGCTCGGTACTCTCTAAGGGAAGCCTGGCATGTTGCCAGAGCACAACTCTAACTGATTACAGCCCCATGTCCCAGGGGACCTGCTCCCACCCCCACCCAGCTCCCGGAACATGTGTACTTCTATGTATGAACATTGGTACCACTGTCCTTGAACTTATCCTCTGAAATATTTAACTCTTGCAAATTAGTTTGGCCAGAGTTCTTGGCGTTTGGTGGTTCGCGCGGAGCGGGTGATCTGCATGGTGCAAGAAAACATGCCTGCAATGGCATGTGCAGCTGAAGGCATATGCGTTCTGGTACAGCAGTCAGTTGCGCGGCAGCACAGTCCTTGTGCACCCTACCGTACCAGCTAGCTGGCGTGGTTGGTACAATGCAAGCCATGCATGACGCTGGCTGAAACTAGATACTTGGTAGCATATCGCCGCAACAACTGCGTGTACACATATATGTGTACACCCCGCGTCTCGTCCGCGTGTTGTGTTGCCAGCGTCTGTGGCTGAGCAGGCACCCATAAAAACTTCAAGTACATGTACTTTTATTGAAGTCCGCTTAGGGCGCGGAAAGCCCTTTGCACACGGTGCGTGTGACCAGAAGAAGGATGAGACAGGTAGCGAAGCTGGCAATGCTCAGCACTGTGTACTCTAAGGGAGGTCTGGCATGTTGCCAGAGCTACTCTAAAGGATTACAGCCCATGTCCCAGGGGGCCTGCTCCCACCCACACCCGCCTCCCCGTACACCATGCTCCCCCCACACACCAGGGGCCGCCATGTAGTCCATGACACGTGCAGACAGTGCCATCTGATGCGCCGCTGACAGGGCTGTGCATATGCGCGACAGCGCAATGCCCTCAGCGCCAAGGGCCGCGCCGCCCCGCATGTATATGACATACTGTATACTTCTACTAGAAGTATACTCTGAAGTACATAATTGTCCACAGCAAGAGCTGCTCCTTCTCAGCCTGGCACGTGCTCAGGGCGGCGTGCACACCTCGTGTGCCTGCTGCACCGAGCGCGCAGATCACGGTACTTGCAAGAGGCTCGCGACGCATGTAGTGATCGCGCTGCTGGTTCGTATGTTTGTGTGCATGGTGGTGTGCCCGCTTGCCTGCAAGCGGCACGCCAGTGCCGCCTACGCAGCCCGCGGAAGCAGGGCACAGTAGCTGGTGGATGGCAGCCTCTGACCTGGAGGTATTACTTCTTGTATGTTAGTCCAGAGACAGCAGGCCATGTGCGGCACAGTGCACCGCCTAGGAAGTGTGCTTGCGCCCGACAATTGGTGCCATCTCGTTAACACCAAAGGACCAAGATTGGCTCTGGCTTGTAGTTGAAGTTCAAACTTGTGCCCACATGCCCTCATGTCTCCATGACTAATCCAGAACCTCACTTTGGGTTTGTCACCAATTGAGTCCCCTTCCCCCCCCTGTTTGCACGCGCAATGGCATGTGTGCAGGTGTGCGGGCGCAGCAACTACATGGACTGGCTGCGCGCGGACGGCAGTTGCACGGCGGTCACGCCAGGGCAGATTGTGGAGGCGGTGGAGGGGTCGCTGCGCAGGCTCGGCACAGACTACATTGACCTCCTTCAGGTGCGCACCAGGGCGTAAACCGCACGTTCTTTATTGAGTAAGAAGGTCTGTGCCCTGGCGCCACCCGCAGCGACTTGACAGCAGCAGCGCGGGTGCCTTGAGCTGCTTCAGGTGCGCAGCGCGGTGTGAACCGCACATTCTTCACTGAGGAAGAAGCACTGCTCGGCCTGGCGCCACCCGCAGTGATGTGACAGCGCTCGCAGAGCAGCTTGGGTGCGAAGACCGGCTTCAGGTGCGCATCGCAGTGTGCACATGTTTTGCCCGAGTAGGAGGTGAATTTCGAGTGGTCTACAAACAAGCACAATAATTGTGGGCAGTTTATTGTGTACTGGCTTTGTTGCTGTGGCATGATTTGCTCTCGCCCTGCCGCCGCCTGCCACAGACGTTGGAAATAGCGTGCACAGCAGTGTGGGTGCTGAGGCATACTGGTGCCGGTAGTTGCCCGCTAGCCCTGTGCTCCATCGGCGCCCACCACCTGCTGGTGCTGGCAATGCGCGCAGAGGCGGCAGAAGCACGGCACCAGCCTTGCTGCGCAGCCCTGCCACCGCATGTTGACAGGACTTGTAGACCGGATGCACACACCATATCGTGAGCACGTGCACTCTGTGTCTGGCAGGTGCGGTCAGGGCAAGCCAGCAGCTCTGCTTGCAGAGTTGCAGTGTTGCGCCGCACCCCAGGCACCCCTACCATTACTGCCGGCCCCTGCTGCGCCAGTGTGACTGGCATGCGCGCCGCCACACACAACTCGCCACCACACGCTGCACAAACCAGGCGGCAGCACAGCCATACACAGCAAGCTTGCACCTACTGCCACTGCGCCTCACAGGGACTGCGGCCGCCCACTGCGCACCCCCACTCTGCTATAAGCTAATTCGATACTTGTGCAGCAGACCAGGTTTTGTGAAAGAAACCTAAACGGCTGCGAAGCCCAGATACTGCCGTGGCGGGGCAAAATGCCAGGCCGAAGCCTGTGGGGTGATTTATCCACCTGGTGAAAAGCACCAGTCATTGTGCGTGCGGCCGGAGTTTTTGAGTCTCGGCTTGCAGCTCCAAGGGACTGCACCAGACGTCTGCGATGGGCGTCGGCAGCCCGAAACTGCCACTGCATCTGGCACCACCGCTCACACCCTCGCGCCGCTGCCGCTTGGTGCCCCCGCAGATAGAGTGGCCTGACCGGTACTCGGGCGAGCTGGGCGATGACTTTTATGACTCGGGGAAGGCCTGGGAGGCGGAGTCGTTCATTTCGCAGCTGGAGGCCATGCAGGTGCGCGCGCCGCGCTGTAGATACGATTTTAAGTTGAAGTAGGGCAGCAGTATGGCAGCAGAAGTTGAAGTAGGACAGCTGAAGTACGGCAGCAGAAGTATGGCCGCAGAAGTTCAAGTATGGCAGCAGAAGTTGAAGTAGGGCAGCAGAAGTTGAAGCATGTGTGAGGTATGGAATGAGCGCCCAGGGAAGCGGCGGGCAGCTGTTGTGTCATACAGTTGTTCAAACTATGTACATCATGTGCTTCACAGTATCGATTATAGTACATGCGTACATGTATCATGCGAGCATCAGAGGCATGTGGGACACCTGTCCGCCGGTATCCCTGAAGCGCGCACAACCTTTCCTTTGGCACACAGCGTGGCTGGTGTCGACCAGGCATTCCGCTCTGGCACCCAGCGGCATGGCGGCGTGGCACAATGTGTTGTGTGGTATGCTACGCGGTGCTGGCGGCGTGGTGGTGCAGTGTACTGTTGTGTGCCACTGGGTGCTGCAGACGCATGCTGCTCTGGTAGTCGCATGTGCTGTACTTCTGACCTGCCCTGCATGGGGGTCTTGGCACCGTGTGTTGTACTACTAGTGTTGTACTACTAGTAGTACAATAGTCCCCTGGTTCCCCAACCAAGCCACTCACTGCCCCTGCATTGCCAAGGTGTAGCTCTCGGCCAAGTCCGTGCCGCCCCTGCTGCCACATGCACTCCCTTCACACCCGCCCACAATGTCGCCTTTGTGCTGAGCAGCAGGGCAAATGCTGTTTTGCTTGAGCGAGCGCCTGCAGGGTGCGGGCCCACTTGCGTGTGCTCAGCAGCATCCCAGTGCAGTCTGTGCCTGTCTAGACGCCTCAGCGCTGAGCAGGTGGCGATGTGGCAAAACCAAACACCGGATGTGCCACACACATTGCTTCACACACCAGCTATATGCTGTTGTCCTCCCCATGCGCGGCGCTCACAGGGACTTATCCAGGCGGGCAAGGTGCGGCACATTGGCGTGTCCGACGAGACGCCCTACGGCGTCCTCAAGTTTCTGGAGCACGCGCAGTGGGACGGCATGCCGAAAATCGCGAGGTGCGCTGGCCACCGCAGCCTTGTGTTTGTGCCGCAGCTGCCGCTGCTGCCATGTGCTGCATCACACACCACTGCACTTGCTTAGCATGGTGTTGATTGTTGCTGGCAGTGTGTAAGCGCGGTGTGGCTGACTTGCTCAACACCCAGCATCCCGGGCACCGCAGCCAAACGCAGTCATTGGCCGGGACGGTACACTCCCTGTGCTCGCTGGCTTGAATGTTTGGTTCTCGAGGGGTCGCGCAGTTGCGGTTTGCAAGCAAGCTCCTGTGAGGCATGGCTTCATGTGCGGCATTCCGCCATGCACTGGCCATGTAGCCGCAGTGGCATGCCACCAGTCAGTGCTGCCACACACAGCACACCCCGCACATGCCAGCCCGCACCCTGGTCCCCGCCGCAGCCTGCCGCCCGCACCCCTATCCCGCCTGTGCAGCTGCCACAACGCCGCCGTCTTTGCCGGTGCCGCGCCCCCCCCTCCTGCAACCATACGCACTGTTCCAGCAACCCACCCGGCCGTACTCTCACCACCCTCCCACCGGCGCCGCTGCACTGCTGCCGCCCGCATGTGCACTTGTGTGCGTGTGCTCAGCGTTCAGAACACGTACAACCTGCTCAGCAGGCACAGTGTTCCAGCACCCCCCTCCCTACTCCCCACTCTCACCACCCTCCCTGCGGCGCCGCTGCACTGCTCCCCCCCGCATGTGTGTGCTCAGCGTTCAGAACACGTACAACCTGCTCAGCAGGCACAGCCTGGAGCTGGGCCTGGTGGAGGTGTGCGCGCCCAAGAATGGCAACGTGGGCATCATCGCGCACACGCCCCTCGCGGGGGGCGCGCTCACGGGCAAGTACATTGGGCAGACGCTGCTGGACATGGACGCGGAGGCGCGGTGAGTGGCATTTGACGTTCTGGTGGTGGCGCAATTCATGTCCTAATTAGCTAACGTCCGCCTAACCCGAATACAAGTGCATGTAGAAAACATTTTGGCAGCCGCGCGAGCTTTGAATCCTGGCAGTGCCGCAATTTTGCCCTAGTTAGCTAAGCTGCGCCTAACCCCAAGAAGTGCATTGTAGAAATTGTTGCTTGGGTCGATCACGAAGGAAATTGCAGGTTTCAGCCCACTTCCTCCCAGTGTGGTGGCGCGTGGAGGTGAACAGCAGTCTTGTGAAATCGTGCGCGGGGGCGTGCAAGAGACCCAGGCCATGCAGGCCGGCATGAAGCAATGGCCATGCGCGCCCCCATATACGTCAAGAAGTACACTCACAGCTTGTGGTGGATAGTAGCACCTTCTTATGCTGTGGGTTTTTTGCACCAGGGCTGGCAGGGGCACGGCGTCTGAACCCTGATGATGGCACCGTAGCGTGTGGAGGCTGGCGGTGGACACCACCACACTGTTGGTGTTGTTGCGCGTTTTGGTGCCAAACCAGGGGCAGGGATTGTGAGTCCGGTGGCAGTGCACGCACCAGATGGAAGCTCATGTAGGGGGCAACGAAGCTGCAGGTCCCCTCGCTAACAGAGGCCATGACTGCTGGGAAACAGTGCAAGAAACGTACTTCACACTTCTTGAGCCCTCAAGGACGCTGACCGGCGCATGTAGGTGTGGGGGCTGTCTGGTGCTTTTCACCAGGTGGACAAGACACCCCACAAGGCTTCGGCCTGGCATTTTGCCCCCGCCAAGGCAGTATCTGGGCTTAGCAGCCTCTGTATGTTTCTTTCACTTCTTGAAGTACTTTAAAACACATATACCACTGCAAAGTACCCTGGCAGGTCACGCCCTAGGTAGCCTGCGGGCACGCGCTAGCCCTCTTCTTTGTCCGTACACATACTTTGTCGTGCATTTGATCCATGTCAGGGCCGCCAGTGAGCGTGCTGGCACGCATATGTCATGGGCTCTTGCACGCCCCCAAGTGCAAATAAATAAAACTATTCAGTGCAAAGAGATAAAACTATTACTGTAGTGGTATGTGCTTGTACTCTAAGGCGAGGTAGCGGCAGCTTTCCGGCCTACCCCCCACGATGGTGAGATCCAATGTGTGTGAAGCAGGACGTTGCATTATATGGAGTACAGTGATTTTTCATTTCTGAATATATTTCGAAGTACTTCGCATCCATCAATACAACGTAGAAACATCTTTAGAAAATACATGGCGTCTGACACTCATGGCATCATGGCACTGATAAAAGTGCATGCAGTGCGGCTGCAGCTGAGGGAACACAGACGTACACACTGGTCAGCCACGCCGCGGTGCACTTGGCGCACCAACCTGGGTCATTGGCAGTATCACAATGACCTGCCCTTGATGTCATACATGCAGTTGAACATCACTGTCTGACTCAGTGGATGCTCCCCCCTCCCCCCTCCGCCACCACATGCTTCCTTCCAGTCTCAACAAGTACTATGGCTACCAGATCCGCTACCGCAACGAGGCGTGCCAGGCCGCCACTGAGGCATACAAGGCAGTTGCTGACAAGCATGGCATGAGTCTCGCCGCACTGGCGCTGCAGTGGGCCTACTCGCGCCCCTTCCTCGCATCCACCATTGTGGGGGCCACAACCGAGGAGCAGCTGCTCGAGGTGAGCCTGGTGGCGCCAGTGTGTGCGCGTTTTGCATACACGCACCTGGTTGGTTTTTGACAAAGTGCGGGCGGAAGTCCCAGCAAGTCGCGCACACATTTGCCAGCCGCTGGCTTGGCAATTGCTGCTTGTGCCAGCGTGTTTTATGTAGGGCGGCAGCACTCGCAGCCTTCCATAGGGATGCGCGTCACCCCATGCCTGCTGCTGCAACACCGCCTAATACAAGAAACTACTACTAGTAGTACTTCAAGTACCAATAACGATTGCCCGTGCCACATCCTGCTCAAGCGCCACTGCCATGCACCTCTCCACATGCTAACATATCTGGCTGATCAGTTGCAACTGCGTCTTTTCCCGCCGCCACCGCCACCGCGCACAGAACCTGGACGCCCTCAGTTCGCCGCTGTCAGACGAGGTGCTGGCAGACATAGACGCAGTGTTCCGCGAGTTCAGGGAGCCCACGCTGGGGCCTGTGCAGGCGTAGCCGCCCATGCCAACACACAGAATCAACAAAGACTGGTTGCCTTCCGCACATGCCACGTGTGTCACCGCGCTGCCTGTTGCCTGTTTCTTGTTGGCTCTGAGGCTGCCAGTCGGTTCTGTCTCTCCGCCGCTGGCTGCGCGTTGTGCAATGTCTGTTGTTGCCAGCGCCTGCAGCCCATGCACCAAACACATCTTGTGGCAGTTTCACTTGCGGGGGTCGGCGGCCGCTGGTGTGAGGCTTGTGCAAACCAGGGCTCTGGCTGGGAGTGGCTTCACGCCCAGCAGCGGCTCTGCTGGCTGCCGTGGGTGCAAAGTGAATTCAATGCTCCGCGCAGAGATTGCAGTCCCAAGCGATGCTTGGTGGTAGCAAGACACAGTTGGCATAGGCGGTGAGGGCAAGCAGGGCAAAGGACAATACGCTCCAGCAGCTGCTGCCATGGAAGGAAACAGGGCCAACTTTGGCGCACCTCACATCTCTCTATTGAGTCTATGGAAGCTGGCAATGTGGTCCTGAGCCGTCAGCTGGTGCATGCTGTGCACGGAGCTGCGCTGCTGCTGTGTAGTCTCTGCTGTGGTTTGCGGGGCTATCACACTCGCGTAGCGGCTAATCTGAGTAGCCCAGCTAACGGGTTCTGATGCACATAACGGGAGTCCCAAAAATGTGCCTGCCTGCAGCGCTGCTTACATGCCCGCCGCAAACGGGGACTCTCGGAGTTCGTGGTGAAGGGAGGTTGAGTGTCAAACAACTCAGCTAGTCCTACTACGGAGGCCGACGGGGGTGGAGAGGAGAGGAGGGGCAGTGCCGGGATGGTGCCTGCTGCTGTGCCGCTGGCTGGCGCTGCCGCGTCCTCCCCCTCAGTAGGCAACGCTAGGAGTGGTAGTGGTAATACTCGGTGTCTTCTGAGAACGACACCTTCTTCTGTCCAGGCTTGGTAGGGCGCGCCCCCATGTCGCTGCCTGGCCTGCTTATCGCTGTCCGCAGGAGCAGCGCTGTCGCCACGAACACGGCCTGCAAGTTTGGTGGCAGCAGCAGAAGCAGCCGTGAGTGGCGGTCACAGTAACCACCACGGAAATAGGTGGGTGGCGGGTGGGCCAGGCACGTGCCAGACTGAGAGACGGCAGCTGCAGCAGCAGCAGAAGCAGCGTGACACGAAGCAGAGGCCACACGCATGCGGCCACCGCCAACATCGCTTCTGCGGACGCCAGGCGAAGTTCTGGTGTTGCTGTGTGCAGAGAGAGAGACGCACATGGAAGCGTGAACCCACCAACGGGCATTGCTTACCGGCGCGAGGACCGTGGTCGTGGCCGTGGTATGCCCGCTATTCATGTTGTGTGGGGGGGATCAAGGTGGTGTGGGTCCACACACACCACGCTGTGCCTCCCTCTCAGCTCCACCGTTGCCGCCACTCACTTGGGTCAGAATCTGTGCACGTGAAGTACTGCTGCAGCAAGGTTTTAAAAAAAAACACATTCAAGTCTGACCTGCAGACCCGTGGACAAAATTGGTGCGCTTTTCTCCGTCCCACTTTCGGCCACAAATTTGGTGTGACGTCATGACTCGATGACTTGAGTGTGCTCACAAGCTCTTGAACCAGAGACAACAAAGCAGCCCCCCTTCTGCCAAAAAAGGATGGTCTTGTGGGAGTGACCATGCGGCCGCGGCGGGTGCCCGTGCTGGTAGTGCTGGCGGCCTGCTGCAGCAGCGTCGCTCTGGGGTGGGTCCAACTGCCAGGGCGCCCCCTCGCATACGCACGCGGCTGTCGCCAAACATCGTTTCGTGGCAAGGCCTGGGCACCAATACCACATGTGGCGGTTGCTGCTGCGGGCAGCAGAGACCACGAGTCTGCGGAGGCGCTGGTGGTAAGTACGACACGGGCCTCGACCGTGCGCGTTGCCCACCGCTTTCACGTGCGCGAACACCCTCTCTGTTGCTCTTGTCGGAAGCTCGATTTTTGAAACCCTCGGGACCCTCTGTCGTGCGCTCCCCCGCCGCTGCCCCCACACTGTGTGCTTCCGCAGGAGCACAGGCTGGCCGTGCCGCTGCTGACGCCCTTCACCAGCTTTGGGGAGATCGACTTTGTGTCCCTGGAAAAGCACCTGCAGGTGAAGCGGCTGTGTGTCTTCCTCTCATCGATGCTCTGGCGCGTCATGAATGAGCGCATGCTCGCTGCTGCCAGAGTCCCCTGCGCCGCTGCTGCTACGCCACGCCTTCAACACACCAGCAGCTACAGCCGCCCCCGGCTAACCGTCGCTGCCCTGCCCACACAGCTCCCCATCAGGTGCTGCTCTCTCAATCCCGGCACGTGCCGCCACGCGTCCGTGCCCCGCCCACCGCGGCTGCCAACAGTTTCTGGAGGGCTCGGGGGTGCAGTGCATCCTGTGCGCGGACGCCACAGGGGAGCTGCCCTCCCTGACGCTGGAGGAGCGCCAGCGCCTGCTCAACTTCTGCGCTAGGCGGTTCGGCGGCCAGATCATCAGCAACGTCAGCTCAAACGCGCTGCAGGACGTGCTGGCACTGGTGGCGTACAGCTGCGGGGCGGCGGGGGATGGCGCGCCGCAGGGGCGCCGCACGCGCGCAAATGCCGTGCTGCTGCAGCCGCCGCAGCAGCTGGCGGGCTCGAGCGAGGCGGGGATTGAGGTGCGGCCAGTGTTTTGATGCAGCATACCGCCTGGTTTATTGGCACAGTCTATGCCGCCTTCAGGCGGGCCAGCTCCCAACTGCCACTTCTCGCGTATTTAGTTACAGAATCATGCTAGTAGTATACCAGCGGTGCAGCCCGGTTTCCAGCCACCAAAGTCGGTGTGTACAGCGGGCCAGTATAGTGAGTGGTGTACTGTGTGAACAATTGATTTGTTTTTGTGCCTACACCAGCTTGTGCTGGGTGGCGCGTGGGTGGTCAGAACACCGCCGTGGCAGTGGTAGCAGCAAGACATTGATGGACTGCCCACCAATGCACCGTGCCGACTGCACAAGACACTGGTTGTGGTTGAAAATACTTGGTGCGCTTCAGTATATACTAAAGCACGTCAGTATCTATCTGCTTGCCTCAACAAGAGCTGCATGCAAAGCCATAGAACGTGTCCATATGCCCACTGAAGCAAATTTGCACTCTAGACGCACTCATACTACTGTAGTAGTTCACCGTGTCTGCAGGCAATGCAACGGTCAACATCCTGTCACGTGCAATGCCCGCACCGACAGTGACACCGGTGCACCAGTTCAGTCACACCACAACGCCATGCCGCCATAAACTCCCCAACACTGCCGCTGCGCACCCCCTAATCTCCATACCTCCGTACCCACACCCGCCCGCCGTGCCCGCAGACCTTCCTGCGCACCGCCCTCTCCAGCTGCACGCTGCCGGTGCTGCTGCTCAGCGGCGGCGCGGCCGCGGGCGGCGCCCCCTCCGCCCCCCTCCCGCCGGCCGTCACCGCCGCCATGGCCGCCGCCTTCCCTCTCGTCGTCGGCATCATCGACGGCGCTGCGGCTGCCGCTGCCGCGCGCCCGCCCCCGCGCCTGGCGCGCGGCGTGTATGGCGATGCCTTTCCCTCCCCTGGAACGTTCTCAACCTCCAGGAACAGTCCCAGAACTGGCGGCGGAACCGGCGGCGGAGACGTCCTGGTGTGCGCGGCGGCGAACGGCGTGCCAGATTTGTACGTGCGGCTGGCGGATGCGCTGCGGAGGGGCGATGCTGCCGCAGCTAGCAGCGCCAAGACGCGCCTGCGGGCGTGGCGGAAGGCAGCGGCGGCGGCGGCGGGAGGCGCCGCGGCGGCGAACGCGCCCCCCGCGCTCAAGGCTGCGGTGGCGGCGCGCGTGCAGGGGTACAGCCTGGCGGTGCGCGCGCCCCTGGTGGCCATGCCGGAGAGGGGGCGCGACAGGCTCCTGCAGTGGTTCTTTGGGGGGGGTCTAGCGGCGGCGGAGGCGGAGGATGCGGTGGGCGCGATTGCGGCGCGGGTGACGGAGCGGGTGCAGGCAGCAACGGACGCGTGGGGGCGGGTGGAGGCGGCGGCGTTGTCGGCGCTGCAGCGGCAGGTGGGTTTGTGTGATTGTGTGTGTATGTGGGTGTACGTGTGTGTTTGCGTGTGCTGTGTGTGTGGAGTGTAGATGGGTGTGCCCGGACTGGTCATGGTGGGGATAAGCAGCGCTGCATAGCGCGCATGTATTCATGTACCCTTAATTATGTAAACTTGCACTATACTGTCAGTATACTTTATAGTATTTGTGTAGACATGGTGAGGCATGAGCGGCACATATGCACAAATTATGGACAGGCCACGGCGGGAATGTGTGGTGCCGCAGTCACATGTTACCTAGCTCCACACATTGGCCAATACCCAAGTTTGTCTTCACCAAGGTTTATGATGGGTTGCTGTAGAGTACGCTGAGGGGTGGGCAACACCAGTGCACGTCTTTAGGCAATGTCAGCAACAGAAACATTCAGACACGTCTGGCGGGGTGTTGGCAGGCACATGCCAGTGCGGACGGGTACTCCTAAGTATGGGCGCATTGTGTGGTGCCAGCGCACGTACATGGCCGCAGTGTGCTGTGTGCATGCAGTTGTTGCACAGCAGGCACCAGTGTTGCGTGCAGCCTAAAGGCTTGCTTTTCTTGTTCGATGTTGAGCAGAAAAGCCAAACTGGCCAGTATTATGCAGCTGAACTGCCAAACGCTATCTACTTCAACCATGGTGGTAACTGTTGCGCAGTAGGGAATCTAAATGTACTGTGCACTGGGGCACTCCAGGCAGCAAACAGCTTGTGGCATCAGTCACACTCCTTTGTGCAACACATCATAACAAGGGCATTGTGATCACTGTGCCGTTCCATGAGCTTTTGTGCAGACATGTAACCTAGCTGTGAGGCAGCAGCGACTGGTGCATTGAGGCGGCCACGGCAGAGCCTGAGCAGCAGTATTGACGCTTTTGCAAACTTAGCAACAATGTGCACAGCCATACCTCGCTCTGTGCAGCGCCAACAGCAGGAAGCAGGCGCAGTGCACATACAAAGGTAGTACTTTTTGCTGTTCTGCTCTGATTGCGGTAGTGCCAAGAAAGCTCTGGTGGTGCAGTGGGAGGGCACAGCGCTGTGTTGTTCCGTTTCATGGAGGTAAATGCCGCAGCTGCGGGCTGTGAACACACTGGGTAAGCAGGTGGCGGTGGAGAGTTGCCGTGGCCTTATTGTGATGACTCTACCTTGTCTCTCTCTAATACTTCAAGTAGTAATAAATAAATACTTGAAGTACTTCAGTAGCACGAGCAATCCAACGTAGGAGAGGGCCTACTTTCTCGGGTACTGTATGATTTATTTTCTTTTCGTTGTCTGATGTTTATTGGTGCTGCGTGTCATAATACATGCAGCAACATGGCAATCCTAAACTCGCCGCATGCTGGTGGACCAGCACTGCTCGGCACTTGGTCCGCACCATGCTTGCGTCAGCAACCACGCGTATCTGCAATTAACACTTCACTGCCATGGCACATGTATGCTAAACAAATGCCGCCTTTTTCCGAAGTAGTCGCCCGGGCGGAAGCTTTTGGGAGTTTAAAATAAACGGGGGGGGCTGTTGCTTTGAGAGCCACTCAACCAGCTACATTTATATACATCGAGTACTTATAAATAAGGTACCCTAGCATTTACCATGGCTGACAACTCACACCAATGTAGGGGGGGTGAGCTACTCGGGGAGGCCCAATGAATCATAACAGCTTCAGTCCTGGGCGACTAATTTGGAACACGACAGTGCTCACCGTTGTGGCTACACCTCCTGCCTGTGACGCTGCTGCTGTGGCACAGGTGAAGACTCTGGACGAGTCACTGCAGACGCTGGACGCATCGCTCACCGACTACATGGAAGACCACAGCCCCGCCACCGCCGCCCAATCACCACCCCCGGCGCTGCACCCTGCGCCTGCAGAGCTGCAAACTTCAAATTCAACTTCAAGTGTGCAGCCCCCGCCTGCACCGGCAGAGGAGGCGGAGCCGCTCCTAACGGAGCCAGAGTGGGAGGTACCAGCAGCGGGCGCGGCGGCAGCTGACGTCGGTGCCGCCAAGCACAGTGCTGCTGCTGAGCAGCTTGAGCGGGAGCGGGGCGGTGTCAGCGCTGCTGCTGAGTCGGCGAGCACTGCTTTGGGCAGTGGTGGCGGTGGCGGCACAGGGGTGTCCACCCCTGCCGCGCATGCGCCAGCGCAAGTGCAGCTGCAGGAGGATGTGCAGGGGACGGAGCGCGGTTCGGAGGTGCCGCTTGGCTATGCTGACGACAGCGGCACTAATGCAGCGGAAGACAGCGCGACAGCCGCCTATGATGGCGGCGCCTCAGGGGCTGCGGAGGCGGTGGAGCGTGCCCTCGGCGACAGCCTGCGACAGGCGGTGGCGGGAGCTGCAGCGGAGGCTGGTGCAGCCGCCGCCGCTGCTGGTGCTGCTGAGCAGCCTCTGGCACACGGTGGCGCTGGCAGCAGCGCGCAGTACAGCATGCTCAGCAGCAGCGACGGCGCCGCTGCGCCTGTGGAGCTGCCTGAGCTGCGGCAGCAGCCTGCTACGGCAGCGGCAGATGCGGAGGTGGAGGTGGCGCTGGAGGGTGCAGATGCATCTGGCGATGGTGAGCACACACCCCTTGCCGCTGCTGCAGTGATAAGGGGGGCCAGTGCTGTCGGCAGTGCGGCAGCGGCAGTGCCCACAGCGGCTGCCGCCAGCACAAACATTCTGCACTTCAACTATGATAATTCTGCTGCAGTCGCGCCGCGCAACGGAGTTGATCTTGAAATTGCCGGTGCCGCAGTCGCTGTCAACGGCGACAGCGGGGCATCCACGTGGGCCGCCGCAGTTGCTGCTGAGCAGCAGCCGCCAGCAGGTGCTCAGCAGCAGCCAGCGCTATCATCAGCGGCAGCAGTTGGCGGGCAGCAGCTGCAGCCAGAGCAGCTGCATGACACTGTCCCTGAGGGGTGGGGGGCAAGCGACACTGATGACGCCACCGATGGTGCCGCAGCTACGCCAGTCGCACCAGAAGCGGAGGGCGCATCAGAGGCAAAGGGTGACGACTCGGTGGCGGAGGCACTGCAGCCGCGATGGTCGTATGGCGGTGCGTCGTTTGTGGGCACGCTCGGCGACGCCGATCTTGCGGCAGAAGAGGACTTCGACGACACATGGAACGGCGCTTCTGCTGAGCACCTGGGTGCTGCTGAGCACCTGGGTGCTGCTGAGCACCTGAGTGCTGCTGAGCATTTGGGTGCTGCTGAGCACCTGAGTGCTGCTGAGCACACTGGTGCTGCTGAGCAGCTGTCCGCTTCCCATGCCAACGGCGCAGCCAACGGCGCTGCGGCAGACATAGCCTCCGACGGCACGGAGTCCGATGGCGAGGACGCGCAGCTGCTGCAAGACCTCGCAGCCGCCGTGGAGGCGGCAGCATCGGCGGCCGAGCCTGCCGCTCCGGACGCGGACGCGCCACAGCAGCAGCCACAGCCACTCTCCAGCGCAGCAAACGGCGGTGGTGGCGGTGGTGGCACCGTCGGCGACATGCGGCGCCAGTGGGAGAGCCAGGGGGAGGAGCAACCGCTGCCCGCAGGCGCCACAGCGGGCCGCGCAGCTGAAGCGGCTGCGGCACCGGAGGCGGCCGGCATGGCGGCCGTGGCGGCGGCG
>JAULBY010027795.1:0-15862 GCA_032358315.1 Ophiocytium majus | reverse complement strand
GGGGGGGCGGGCGCCGCGTGTGCGAACATGGAAGCAGTTGCGAGAGTGATCTTCTGTACACTCGAGTTGTTTAAGGAGCGACGACACGGGGCGATCGCGCGAGATGGTACGCGTCTTGCCCTTGCTGCGACACCCGACGGCGGTTGCAGGAATGTGACAATGTGGGTCGCAGCACACAAGTTGGTTTGCAGAATGTTTGACCGTGGCACGAAACTAAGAATTGGACGTACTACGTAGTAGAACACACTGTTCACGCACAGAAGGCGGTCACAGCTGTTGTAGGAGATGACTGGGGTCCAGGCACGTGGTCAACGCAGAACACCTTGCGTCGCAGAATATTAAGCAAGTTTTTTGACCAACACCTGAAATATCAAACTGTTCACGCGCACATAAAAAATGTCTATTTCTACAGCAGTACACGTGTATCATCTTTACAGGAGTGAATACGCATACTTCGAAATATATGCTTCGAAGTATACTTCTAGTCTACTGCAAGTGTGCTTCGAAGTATACTCCAAAAAGTACATAAAGAAGTAATATTCGAAGTATACTGAAGTAGTACCTGCTGGTGAGATCGCGGATGACGGGGTCCGGGCTGCGCGGGTCCATCCATGCGCCCCATCGTGTGTGTAATTGTAAACCACAATAAGTATACCATATCACTTCATTTAGTGGTATACTGTACTCCTGAAGTACTCCTGAAGTACTTTAATTTGCTTCTGAAGTATATGTGTTCTTCTTATTAGGCGCTATCTTTGCTTTGCTCACCCCTTTGCACGGGCCCGCCCAGGGTGACGGCCCCTACCGGTGAGGAGACCTGGAGTTTATCGCTCCTAGATTAGTTTTTATAGTCATGTACTATCATACATATGGGGAGACCTACAGCTTTTCGCTCCTAGATGAGTTTGCATATACTTCAAGATACTTCAAAAGTACTTCAGAAATATATACATAAACAAAGTATAAGTCTACCTCACAAAGTATATACTCTGTAGTATTTAATATACCTGCTCGTGACATCGCGGATGACGGGGTCCGGGCTGCGCGGGTTGAAGTCCACGCGCCCCTAACGCTGAAAATAGGAGATCACAATGCTCACGAGCTCATGAGAAAATGTTATGGCTTCAAGTAGACACATCTATATGTAAAAAAATATGAATATATTTATACGTGGATTCCAAGTACATATATCCAAATTTCCTAAATATATAACACTCGAAGCACACTAAGTAGCACCTGCTGGTGAAATCGCGGATAACGGGGTCCGGGCTGCGCGGGTTCCAGTCCATGCGCCCCACCGCCGCGGCGCAGTAGGACATTACCCTGTCAAACAATCCCAGCCTGGCAAGCGACACCTGCCCACGCCCGCCAATGCCCAGCATATAGCTCCTGCAGAATGCAGCAGCGGCGGCGGTGGGTGGGAGCAGCAGTGCTCAGCAGCGGGGATAGCAGCACCAGCGGGGTTTTTGAGTAGTGGTGGTAGGCGGGAAGCAGTTGCATTGGCGTGCTCAGAAGCGGCAGAAGGAGTGGCAGGTTTGTGTTGGTGCGCTCGGTAGCAGCATATGGTGCGCCGAGAGCAGCAGCAGCATCCAGTAGCAGCAGCGCTTGGTGTTTTGCTCAGCAGCAGCATGTTGGTGTGCTCAGCAGCAGGCGCAGCAGCAGAAGCACTGACACGTTAGTGCGCTCAGCAGCAGCAGCAGTGTAACCGCTGTCACTGTCGGCTTGTGGGCAGCATGGAAAATAAAATGGGGATGCCGAACTGGGTGCTCACCTGTTAGGGTCACCCCACTCGGCGCTGTCGGGGCTGGGCGGCTGGCTGAGCCGCTCGTACACTGAGATGTTCCTGTAGCCGCGGCGTGCCAGCATGATTGCGGTTGCCAGGCCACTGCCCAACACAACAGCAAGCGAGGCAGGGGGACCAAATCCAAGGTGAGTTGCCGCATACGGCACCGTGAACGGGAACATGGGGATGTGACTGTGCGTCTTCGAGCCGAGCGAATAAGACTTGCAGCTCCCGGTGCTGCTGGGTGTGCCAGAAGCGTGGCAACTAGATAGAAGCCGGCATCGTCGCGCCAAGGGAGAACAAGTCAGGTGCAGCACATGCCTCCTGCCGCTGCTGTGGCGGCCAGGCATTCACCTCGGGCCACCCCCTATGATCACCGTCCTCAGTTTGTAGTGTGCCACATCATCTGGCGCCTGCTCCCGTGCGCCCTCGGGCTCTTGCTGCTCCTGCCCCAGCCTGTGCTTGTCCAGGCCCGCGAGATAAGAGGCAGCGCTGCCTGAAACGGCCAGGCTGGTGCTGGTGCTGGTGCCGGCGTTTGCTGGTGCACTGGGATGTGTCGGGGTGTGTCGTCGATGCCTGACCGAAGCAGCGTGGGAGCGGTGGCTGGCGGGCCGGGCCACTGCGGCGCGAGAGGTGGGCAGGGGGGCGAAGGCCTGCCCGCGGACAGCCAGGCATGCCGCCAGGCAGGCCACTAGGGCGGCGCCACTGTGCATGCTGCGCTGCCGGCTTCAGCAGTGTGTTGTGAGCGATGCGGCAAGCATGACGAGCCTGTTTGAAAGGGGTTCATTTCATGACGCCACGTGGACGCGTGAGCCCACAGCAGCTGTGCTCATCAGCAGGACACCCGGAGGATGCAAGCCGTGAGAGGGAGCGGCACTAGCTAGCGTGGCGTGCCCCAGGCCTGGGTGCTGGGGCTGTTGCCGCGCAATGTGTTGCTTTCCCGAGCCAGGCATACCTGGGACTCAGCCCAGGTGGTGCCGCTGCATCTCTTTGCCGTCCAGCGCAGCCATGAGCTAATGAGACGGTTATGGCAGTTGTGCTGTCATCGCTGTTGCACCGATAGACCATGTCTCGCGAGGGCGGCACTAGAGGCAGGAGCAGCACAGGCACCTCCAGCACTTGCCGCCGCAAGAGCAGGAGCAGCAGCAACAGCGGCAGCTGCAGCTGCAGTTGCAGCAGCGCCAGCAGCGGCAGTGTCACCGACGACAGCTCTGCTCGCGACAGCAGCAGGACGCGCAGTAGTAGAACCCACAGCAGCAGCAACAGCAGAAGCGACGACAGACGGGACCGACGGCGGCAGACCAGGAGCAGCAGGAGCGGCAGTAAGCGCAGAAGGAGCAGTCGGCGCCGCCGCGTTTCCAGCGACACTCGCAGCAGCGGTGACAGCGGCAGCAGCAGCGATGGCCGCAGCAGGCCACGCCGCCGGCACGGCAGCAGGGGGCACAGAGGCGCCAGCCACCACCGGCAGCGGCGCCGCACCTCCGACCAACGCCGTCACCGCCACCATCAACGCAAAAGCACCCGCAGCCATAGCGGCAGCCACGGCCGCAGGTACCGCCGCCGCCGTGAAAGCGCGCACGCGAGCGGCAGCCGCCGCAGCCGCCGCCGCCGCTCCGCCTCCGGAGCCGCGGCGGCGCACCGCAAGCACCGCGGCAGTCGGCCACGGAAGGAGACTTCCACTGCGGCGGTGGCGGCGGCGGTGGCGGCGCTGCGCGCGGCCGCCGCGGCGCGGCGGATACAGGCGTTCGTGCGGCCGCGGCTGCGAAGGGTGCTGGCACGTGTGCGCGGGCGGGCGCTGGCGGCGGTTACGGAAGCATTAGTGGAGGAGGTGGTGGGCGGCGCGTGGTGGGGAGTGCGGCGCGTGGCGGCGGAGGCGCTGGAGGAGGCTGCTCAGCGCGAGGTGGATATGCTGATTGTGGCGGCGTCGCGGGAAATGGTGAGGGAAAAGCATTATAATTTCATGTACACCTCCATTAGTACACTACTATGCTTGAAGTGTATGTAGATCATGTGGGGGGTGCGGCGCGTGGCGGCGGAGGCGCTGGAGGAGGCTGCTCAGCGCGAGGTGGATGTGCTGGTTGTGGCGGCATCGCGGGAGATGGTGAGGGGTAGAGTTCGATCATTCAAAAGGAGTACTCTTGGACTTCGAAAATACAATGCAAGGTCTGTTCGCTGCGACCCCATGATTACTCATGCTTTGTACCGCGCCTGCCTGCTCGGGTACGTGTGTCTACATGTTTGCATGTCGTCTACCTGCGCCTGCGCCTGCGGCCTTGGCCCATGCGGATGGGGAAGCCAAAGTACAAAGAAAGTTATACATGTGTGCCTTTTACAACACACTTCAAATGAAGTATATACTAATCATACCGGTACTACATATATTCACATACTTTTTGAAGTATTTTCATGCCGTCTACCTGCGCCTGCTCCCTTGCACCAGGCGGAGCGCCTGGTGCAGGAGGTGGTGCCGGAGGTGGCGGCGGCGGCGGCGGCAAACTTCAAGGACAAAGAAACTGTGTGTGTTGTACTCTGCACCTCGAAGTACCACCACAGCATATGTATGGTATCAACTATACTAGTACTTCATACCAAGTACTACAGTACCGGGTACTTCGTACTACTGCATATGTGCTAGAGGCGTGTATAGTACATATTCTCATGCTATTTACCTGCGCCTGCTCCCTTGGCCCAGATGGACCGCCTGGTGCAGGAGGTGGCACCAGAGGCGAACTTCAAACACAACGGAAGTTACGGATGTGTCAAAACATACTTAATAGAAGTATATACTACGTAGTGCTGATCATACCGGTACTTCATATATTCACACACTTTTTGAAGTATTTTCATGCCACCTACCTGCACCTCCTCGCTTGCCCCAGGTTGAGCGTCTGGTGCAGGAGGTGGTGCCGGAGGTGGTGGCGGCCGCGGCGGCGGCCGCAGTGCGCGCGGAGGCGGCTGACCACATGGACGCCGCGCACCCGCGTGTGAGGGGCAACCCGCTGCTCGCGGCTGCGGACGAGCTGCTGATGAGCGATGTGGTGCCGGCAATGTTGCGCTCAGCCGCCGAGCAGGTGAGCAGTTGTGCTGAGCACAAACCAGCTGCTGCTGCGCTGAGCAGTATTTTGGTGTGGTGCTGGTGCGGGTTTACGCAGGTGGCGAGCACAGTGCAGCAGCAGCTGGTGCTGCTGCTGCTGAGTTTTGGTGTGGTGCCGACGCCCGTGCGCCTCGGCTGCTGAGCATGGAAGCAGTTCTGCTGAGCACAACATTGCTGCTGAGCACAGCACAGCTGGCCGCGGCTGCAGCCGAGCTGCTGCTGAGCCGGCGCTCATGCGCTCAGCCGCTGAGCATGGCAGCAGTTGTGCTGAGCACTTCATGGCTGCTGCTGATCAGCTTTGGTGAGGTGGTGGTGCCGATGCTGTCAGCTGGTGAGCAGGTGCGCACTGCTGCTGAGCATATCCCAGACGCAATGTACACATGTACACACGTGTTCACATGTTCACATGTGTACACCCCCCATGTACACGCGTGTGCGTGCCAGGCCATCCGAGACGCGGCCGCGGAGTACGTGCAGTCGCAGCGGCTGTGGCGCGTGGCGCGCATTTTTGCAGAGGAGGTGGTGGCAACTCTCGCGGAGGAGGCTGCGTGCGCTGCAATGGAGGACGCGTGGGTGAGTGGTTTTGCGCGCTTTTGACAATAAATATTACTATCCAATTGCATCATTTATCAGTGTCGGCACTCCAACTACATGTTTCCTTGTACTGCTGCAGTAACAACTTCAATGTATGTAGTTACCTTGCGTGGCGCGCATTTTTGAGGAGGAGGTGGTGGCGACTCTCGCGGAGGAGGCGGCGTGCGCTGCGATGGAGGACGCATGGGTGAGCGATTTTGCACGCCTTTGACGGTCAATATTACTATCCATTTGCATTCTTTGTAAAAACTCTCGAAGTACTTACCTTACGTGATGCGCATTTTTGCCGAGGAGTGGTAGCGACGCTGGCGGAAGAGGCTGCGTGCGCTGCAATGGAGGCGCGTGAGTGAGTGATTTTGTACGCGTTAACAGATCGTCGCACTTGCTCTAAACTGTACTACTAGTAGTATTGACAAGTTACTTTTGTTCCGGAACTGTGTCGCCTATAAATGTCCTTCAAGAGATAAATCGAAGGTAGTATCACAAGTACTTTATGAAAAGTAAGGCGCATCGTGTAGAGGAGATTTGTGGACAAAGCATGAGAGGCGCTGCTGGACGAGGTGATGCGCTTAGAGGCGCACGAGTCCAGCATATTGAAGTTGAAGTTGTCCACCGTGCTCGCGTTGTTCATATGATCCGCGTGTACAGGTGGACGAAGCGTGCGAGGCACTGCTGAACGAGGTGGTGCGCGAGGAGGCGGCGGAGGAAGTGGCGCGTCAGCTGCCGTTTGCCCAGGTGCGTAGGCCCACGCCATTGGTGCCGCTGCTGACCACAATGACCACTGCTGAGCACGACCCCTGCTGCTGAGCACCACCGCCACCACCGCTACTGAGACGCTGCCCTCTTGGGTGTGCCGTGCCGTGGACCTCAGCAAGAAATGATATACTTCTGAGGTACTGTTAGAGTTACAAGGTAGCAGTTGTGCGCTGCTGTTGCCCATTGTGGAAGGAAATGGTAAACCCGGACTGTACGGGTGCCATTGGCCCAGGTGCGCGTAAGTGCTCGCACCCTCTTTGCTGCTGCTGAGCACCACGGCCCCCGCTGAGCACGACCACGTTTGCCCAGGGGCGTGCACACGTGTGTGCCCATACCCGTCTGTGCTGCTGCTGAGCACCATGACCGCTGTTGAGCACTAACGTCACCACCACCACCGAGCCTCGCTTCTGCTGATAATCCTGATGCTGTTGGTGGTGCTGGTGGCGGCGGCGGCGGCAGCAGCGGACCCGTGCGCACCTGCCCCCCCTGTCTGTGCATTAGTGCAAAAACTTCAACGATGTCTCCATGACTAACACACAAACTTCAACTGCCCCTAACTAGCATCACAACCCCTGCTGAGCACCACGGCCACTGGAGACGCTACCCGCTCCTGTTGTGGTGCCGCTGCTGGCGGCAGGCTGGTGCTGCGGGTGGCGGCGGCGGCAGCAGTGCACCGGTGCGCACATGACCCCATGTCTCTGCACTATGATGCACAAACTTCAACTGCAAACTTCAACTATCATTTGCTGTGGCACAGGGGGCGGCGGCGCAGGCGGAGGCGGCGGCCGTCGGCGCCGCTGTGCGCGCCAGCGTGATGCGGGGCCTCATCCTGGAGCACTGCGCGGGCGCACTAGGTGCACATTTGGCAGTTGGAGTTGTACTTGAAGTTATAAAATGGCCGCATGTATGATGCAGCACTGTCGTGTGCGCGCTTGCAGGCGTGCTGCATAGCCTCAGCGTGCTGCGGGGCCTCATTCTGGAGCACTGACTACTAGTAGGGGACACATTTTTTGAAGGCAAAGTTGAAGTTGGAGTTGAGATTCTGGTCACGCGCATGACGCAGCACTTGTGCGTGCGCGCGCGCCAGCACTGCGTGGCTGCTTCCTGGACCACGGCGCGGGTGTACTTCAGGTGCACAAGTTTTACAGAATAAGTCAAAGTTGAAGTTGAAGTTATCACGTGCATTACGCACTGTCATGTGCGCGCTTGCCAGTGCTGCGTAGCCTCGTCCTGCGTCGCTTGTAGGTGACACCGTAGCTGCCCCCCTGCAGTTAAATTTGATTTTGAAGTTTTGTAGTAGTCGCATGTATGCGGCAGCACCATTTGCGCCTGGGATTGTGAGGGTACGGCCGCAGTGCAGCCCTGTTCTGATTGTTGCAAACTTTTTTATCATTGTTATTGTTGTGAAGTGATGCGCTGCACAACCCACGCTTGTACAACACCAGCCGCCGCAGCCGCCGGCGCTGCTGCGCTGGCGTGCCCCTCGCAGCTGCGCGAAACACACACGCGGCTTGTGCCATGCCCATTGCCGCCTGCACGCCCTGTGCACACGCCACTTTTCATGTGCTCACCACCAGTGCTGAGCTGTTTTTTTTTGCAGCACACACCCACACTTCCATTGTTGCTATCGGGCCCGCCACCACCTCGCCCCCCCCCCAAAAAAAATTCAAATTGACATGGTAAAGTGAATCTTGCTTGTACATCATTGATGTTATTTTTTTCCATTTCCTTGGTGAACCAACATTAATTGTGTGCACAGGTGATGGCGGCGCTCGCACGGTCTCCCGCGTTCGCAGCGGCGAACTGCTCGCGCAGCTGCTGGCGCGGCGCCAGCTGGCGGTGCTCAGCGCAGCAGAGGACATGGGAGCCGCCGCGCTGCGCGAGAGCCTGCTGCTCTCGCAGGTGTACCGCCAGGTGGGGCTGTGTTGCTGCTGAGCAGCACCACTTGTTTTGCTCAGCAGCTGGTAGTACCGTCTTGTTCTGAAGTAGTTGTCCGGGGGGGGGGCTGAACTTGTACCTGGTACCATATATATGTACTACGTACTAGTATAAACTTATGACATATGTATAGGTTCACCGTATTGAGCGCCTCCCAGGGTAGCTTGACTCACCCCATCGGTGTGTGTGTCGGCTGTAGTAAGTGCTAGGGTGCACTACTTATGCAGCTGCTTGACTGGCTCCAAAGTTTGTTAGTGCTGTCGCAGGTGTACCGCCAGGTGGGGGTGTGCTGCTGCTGAGCAGCGCCACTAGTTTTTGCTCAGCAGCTGGCGGCACTGCCTTGTTCCGAAGTCATCGCCAGTAGCTGACAATTTTTTCTACATTCCACGTTGCGGACACAGACCGCTGACACATGACTTTTTGAGGGCATCCATGTGGTTTAGGTTTGGGTGTTGGTTTTGTTGTCTGTGTCCGGTGTGTTCTTGCGCTGTTAGCTATAGTAGACACTAGGGTACACTATTTCAATACTTGACGAAGTAGTTGCTTGAGTGGCTCCAACAGTTACCCCACACACACATTTGTTTTCTCCGTCTCAAAGTCAGGCTGGCAGTAGGTGCCACCAGGTGTGGTCTCGCTTCTGCTGAGCATCACCATTTATTGCTGCTCAGCAGCCGTTATGTAGGCGGCGCTCCTGTGTGCAGCTGCTCTGCTGCTGAGCACTGTTATTCATTGCTGCTCAGCATCCGCTGGTAGACCCCACTTGCTGCTAAAACTGCCGGTGCTGCACGAGAACCTGCGGCTGTCACAATTGTGACGCCAGGTGCGGTGCGCTCCTGTGAGCTGCTGCTGAGCACTATCGCTCATTCCTGCTCAGCAGGCTCACTCAGGGCTGCTCAGCACCTGCTGGTAGGCGGTGCCGCTGCATATACCTCAAAAGTACATTTTGCAACAGCTGCGGGTGCCGCAGGAGAGCGTGCTGCTGTCACAGATGCATTGGGTGCAGCGCCATGTGCTGAGCAATGTGTACCAACTTTACTCTTGTTCTGAGCAAAGCTCTCCAAGGTAGGGCTGGGGTTGCCCGCTGAGCAAAAAAGGCATCCATATTACATGTAGAGCATTTACCTGCAGGGGTTCCCATGCAACACTACAACTTTGCGCTTGACCAATGCGCTTGACGATGTTTGGCAGCCGCTGGTGAATGTGGTGCTGCTGCACAGCAGACACCTGTGGCTGCGTGCAGCACCACGCTACTTTTTGTATGAATAAGTGCGTGACACAGCAGTCAGTGTTGCTGAGCAGATGGCGTGTAGGCGCTGCTGCTGTGCAGCAGCAGATGCACTGCCAGGTTGATGTCTCGGGGCATTGCTGTTGTGTGTAGAGCTCTGTGCTTTCGCAAGTCAGCAACTGGTGTACTTCTGATTCAAAAGTAGTTTACACATACTACACAGCACGTTAGCGATGCCTGTAAACACTTTCCTTCTGGGGCCGCAAGTATGCACTTCCAAGTATATACTTCAGAAGTACCTCGTATACAATAGTACACTGTACTGGATCAGGAATTACAGTACACGTACCATGCAGGTAAACACCGGTGCACACATGCGTACCTACACGTACTGTGCACGAGCACGCGTGAGACAAACATGTACCATGGTAGTACTATTATTACTATTTCTGTAATACTTCAGAAGTACTTACCCACCAACCTTGGTATTTGCTTCTGCGGCTCGGCTGCTGGTTACGGTGCTGGTACTTCGAAGAACATACACTGTACTGAGTCAGTACTCAAACGTACCATGACAGGTAAATCACCTGCGTGCACACACGTACCTGCATTTACTGCACGCGAGCACGGGGTGACAAACATGTACCACCATACTATTTCTACTATTATTACGGTAATACTTACTCATCAACATCGGTATGTGCCTTGGTGGCTGGTGTGTCTGCTGGTTGCGGTACAGGTGGCGGTGCGCGCGGGCGCACAGGTGCTCTTGGAGCAGCTCAAGGCACAGATGGCAGACGACGAAGATGCCACGCACAGGCAAGCTGTCGCGCTATGCCAGAACAAGCACGGTAGCCTACGTTGACCAGCTCCCCCCTCGCACGCATATTACTCTAGAACTGCGTGCATGAGGTAGGGACTTCAGGCGGCGGTATATCACAGGCAGGCTGCTTGCTCCGCCAGAACAAGCAGCATGGCAGGCTTTGTTGACCAAGCGCCCCTTCTTGCAATCATATTACTCTAGAACTGCATGCATGATTTTGATTAAGGGGGGGGGGGGGTGATCTCATCAGCATTACTCCTACTTTTTGGAGTACTTACCGTACTGCAGGCATAGACAGCATGCCATGCACAGGCAACCCGGTCATGCTACCAGAACGGCACGCCTCACGCATCTAAGCTGCACTCACAGCAGCCCTACCATGGGCCATCGCACGTTCTTAAGGTGGCGTGCGGAATTCTGAACGCATGCTTGCCCTTGAAGGAGCGCGTGCATGATGTCTGACACAGGTACAAGTTCAACAAGTTGTTGAAGTTGAATCAACTGCAGGCTACTAGTAATAGTACTTCAGAAGTACTTCTGAAGTATTTCAGAAAACCTTTGCTCCACTGTGCTGGCCCAGAAGGCCCTGTGCACATGGTGTGTGTGTGGAGAAAGCATGACCAAACATGCCATCCCCTGTTGCCAGCACCTCTGGTGCCCGCTGCACACCACTGGCACCAAAGGCAGCATTCACAGCACCCCTCTCAATGGGCCATTGCATGTTCACATGTTTGACCTTGCGTGATGTCTGACACATGGACAAGTACCACAAGTTGTTGAAGTTGTCTCAGCCGTCTCCCGCAACCTGCCGCCCGCTGCCGCACCAGGGCGGAGGTGGAGTGCGACCAGCGGCACCAGCACCAGCAGCTTGGTGACGCCACCTGACCCCCCCTCCTCACGCCAGCATCGCAACAAACACAGACCAACTTTCTGCTGCAAGCTTCGGCGCCGCGGCATGCCCGCTGCTCCAGTGCGTGCTCTCCAAAGCTGCTACTCCAGCAACTATTGGAGTGCGCTGGGAGGGGGCACACGGCGGGGCGCTTTCGCCCTGCGTGCGCAAGGGGTGCCCGACTGAAGGTGGCAGCCTTCGGCTGCAGCAGCCTGGCTGCCACACGCATCCTCTGCTGCACACACCACCACGGGGGGGCACGACCACCGGAGGGGCCCACAACCGGAGCCGAGAGGCATGCGGAGCGTCTGTGTGGGCAGGCCAGGCCGCCACAGGATGCACCGCCGCCTGGACTCCCGACCTCGCACGGCGCCGCCTCGCGCATGGCGGCTTTTGCTGCAGCACTGGGCATTGGGCGCCCACGTCCGCTGTACCTACGCTCACTCAGCACCCAGGCAGGCTCTCCATGCCTGCATTTTGCCCTCGGTGCTGGGTGGGTGCGGGTGCGGTGCGGGTGCTGCTTGCTGCAGTGATACGGGCGGGATGCAGTGTGGCGCCCGGTGCGGTGCAGCCCAGGCCAGCGCACGCGGCAGCGGCGTGCAGCTGCGCACAGCGGCAATCATGATGATCTGCCTACGAATGTGGCGACACGAGCGGCGCCTGGGAGCGTGGCGCCAACTGGTGCCGGCAGAGCGGCAGCGGGCGCGTGCTCGTGCTCGTGCTGCTGACCACAGCTACAGCTTTAAGGGTGGCAGTGGCACGGGCGACCGGCAGTGGGACTCGGCGCGCCTGCATGGTGGAGCTGGGCAGCAGGAGTGCTCAGCAGCAGCTACTGCTGCGCCAGGTTCAGCAGCAGGAGTAGCAATGGCAGTGGCGGCGGGCAGCAGCAGCGGGAGGAGCAGCAGCAGCCTGCCAAGCAGGTGCGCCAAGCCCGACAGTAGAGCAGCAGCAGCAGCTCACGGCGTGCGGCATGTTGTCTGCCTCAGTCGCGGCAGCGTCGGGTACTTGCATGGGCTGTGGCACTGGCAGTTGCCGCAGCAGTGTGTTGTGTGTGGTGTGCCCCGTACCGCTATGCACAGGCCGTTGGCATAGTGGCGGCATCAGCCTGCACGACAGGCACAACAGAAACCCTCTGGGTTCGCATTGACAGCCCACCTAGAATCATGGTACTGGCGCAGCAGCTGCCTAATGTGCACAGCGGTATTGTGGAGGGTGCAGTGACAAGGGGCAGATAAGGCAGCCATTTTTACAGTGTAGCACAAGGGGTGCTGGTGCTCGAAGGCATTCATGGAAAATTACATGTAACCAATAGCAGCATAAAGGAACACTGTACACATGCCTGGTATGCTGATGCCCTGATGCCATCCGCCCGCCGCTAGATGGCGCATCTGCTGTATTTGCTGTACATGGCAACGGCAAGGCTTGCCGTTACCAGCACCAATACTAATCCTGCGCAAGCATGCTGCACAGCCTGCTGCACCGCGTTCAGGCAGTGTCTGTACACAGTTTGAAGTCTCACTGAACTTCGCTTGGAGCGCGGAATGCCCTAGGTCTGTGCACACACACGTCACACGTGTTCGGAAGCTACACAGCAGATTATGGCACGTCCCTCCCCAAGCAGTGCCACGCCGGCCAAGAAAACTGGCCAGCCAGAAAAAACAGATGATACAGGGCTCCCTGAAGGTGGCATCTGCCACACGTTGCTGCAACACTAGTCTTAGACTACTGTCCCATGCCATCCCATGTCCCAGAGAACCTGCTGCAGGCCACGAAAAACTGGCCAGCCGCAAAACAGATGACAGCCCTGCTGAAGACGCTGGCATCTGCCGCACGTGGCTGCAGCACTATTTTACTGTCCCATGCCCTCCCATGTCCCAGAGGGCCTGGTGCCAGCGCCACCCAGCCCATGCTCCCCCACCCTCCTGGGGGAGGGGTGGGGGGGGGGGTGGGGTCCATGCGCTCCACGACAAAATCAAAGTGCTGAGCTACACTGCCATGACCAGCTCCCCTTGTTGCAATTGCACCACCCGCTGCTACCACCAATGCACAATTTTTTTAAATGACCTCACTGAGAAGGCGTAATATACCAAGCACACCCTCGTGCATTGGCGGCGTGCTCCAGCCGCCCCACTGTCCCACCACCCACTGGCAGGCCTGCAGCCCAGCTGCACTGCTGCGATGGCTAATAGTATACCCGCCACTGTTTCACTCACCCACCAGCCGGAAGCTTACGGTGGTACGGAGGACCCCCTACTCAATCTGCCTCAGTCCTCCTAGTAGTACGCTCTTATCCAAGTAACAACGGCTGCTGATGTGACTCTGAGGTGCGACGGGGGCCCATCGGCGCCGTTTAACGCCATAGTTATCAGAAACTCCGCCCCCTCGTTGCGGCTGCTGTGCATCCGGCACGGTTCGAGGGGCACCTGTGAGGCCGCGCCCACTGCAACACGTCCAGACTCCGGGATGCGGCAGCACTCCGGCTCATGGATTCATCCCACGGACAGCCGTGCTCACGGCACCACTGCAACACGTGCAGGTGCCCATAGCAGGCAGCCGCCTCCGCCAGGTCCATGTAGTCGCAGTCGGCGCCGTGCTGCTGCGTCCACTGCAGCACATGCAGGTGGCCGCATTCTGCTGCGCTCACGCAGGTGCTGCAGTACATGTCATCCCACTCGCAGCCGATTCCTCGCGCCCACTGCAGCATCTGCAGGTTACCATGTCGTGCTGCTCCTGCGCATATGATGGCGGTGCGCTGCGGCCAGGGTGCGCCATTCTCCCGCGCTCACTGCAGGACATGCAGGTGGCCGCCTTCTGCCGCGCTGGAGCAGGTGCCCTCATCCCACTCGCAGCCGATTCCTCGTGCCCACTGCAGCATCTGCAGGTTACCATGTCGTGCTGCTCCTGCGCATATGACGGCGGTGCGCTGAGGCCAGGGTGCGCCATTGTCCCGCGCCCACTGCAGGACATGCAGGTGGCCGCCTGCTGCTGCACTGGAGCAGGTGTGCTCATCCCACTCGCAGCCGTTTCCTCGTGCCCACTGCAGCATTTGCAGGTTACCACTCCCTGCTGCTGCCGAGCATATGATGGTGGTGGGCTGAGGCCAGGGTGCGCCGGCCGCCCGCGCCCACTGCAGGACATGCAGCTGCCCCGCTTTTGCAGCCTTGGATACTACTTCGTCCCAGGCGCAGCCGTTTGCGACAGCCCACTGCAGCACCTCGAGGTGTCCATTATGGGTGGCGGCGCAGGCTGTATGTGCGTCCATCACGCAACCGTTTTGAACCGCCCACTGCAGCACGAGCAGGTGGCCACCTGCCGCCGCCTGAGTGCATACCTGACATCATGCAGCAGCGCCGTTGCAGCAAAAGGCATGCACATAAACTGCATTTAGTCAGAGCGCCGTGAAACAAGGCAGCCTGACACGCTATACGGTAGCATTGAAGGACTAGTGTTGATTGCGGAGGGTGGATTGCAGTTCATACATGAGTAAACTTTAAGACTGAGCTGCTTCATGAGCCTAACTCGTCATTGAAACCGAGTTGGGCTGCATGGCCTGGCCTAGAACGTCTGTTCAGCCACAGCAAGCCGAATGCCCTCGTAGCTTGGGTTGGGCAGTTTTAGATGCACAATCATTATGGCGGCACCCGCAGCAGAGAGCTTCTTAGAAGCGACAAACCAGCCCCAGAGGCAGCAGCAGCTGCGCAGCCTGCAGTTTGGAAGGTCCTGGGGCACTTTTTGACTATGAAGATGGCAGCAGCACCTGCACGGCGGCGTCGCCAGCCAAGGTGCGAGCAAGGAACTAAAGATGGATGGGTAAAGCTGCTGCCTGCAGCAGTAGCACACTGAACTCGCACGCCAGTATCAGACCCGGATTATACTTCTGTAGTTACTGTAACTGCATACCACAAACACTTGCTTGGCCCCTGCTGGCCCTCGTAACCGCAGCAGATCGAGTTGCTACCGTGCGTTTGTCTCAGCTGGTTGCGTGCGACCCACCATTAGCCTTTGCTTATTCGCAGGGTCGGCACAGGCGTATTTGGTACCTGCTTTTACTTGAGCTACTGCATATACTCCGAAGTTTACGCATACAGGGTACTTCAGAAGCATTTGAGGGCAGCCGCTGCAAAACAAAAATTTCAAAAGTATTTCGGTGAACCGCCCACAGACTGGCGGCCTGCGGTGCCAACGCGCCGATGGTTGCGATGGGATATGTTATGGCTAAGCGTGTACCTCTACTTGTGCACAAGCACCTGCAGATGAGTGCCAACCCTACTTGATGTAGGCTCATCGCTACCCCTAGGCAGCTGCCACTGGCCAACGACGGACAAAGCATCGCAGACGTTCAAAATACCTCAAGAAGCCACATTTCTGTGAGCGCAGCTAATACCGTCTAGCGCCGAAGTAGTCACCAGGGCTCAGTTATTAAGTCGGGCCAAAACAATGGGGCCCCCCCGGTAAGTTACTTTAGGAGGAGCTTGGGGGGGGGGGGGGGTAAGTCATTTGGGTTGTGCCCCAGCATGACCTGTGTAGGGTACCATCGCCTAAGCAAACATGGTCTGCACGGTCCGGAGAGGCCGTACCGCGACTGCCAAAATTACACCACACAGTTGTACTTTTTTTCGCTTCTTTCCGCCGAAGATAGAAGTTGGGGTCACATCCCGGGGTCCCAACTACCCCCCCCCCCCCCCTGCATGCGCACTCCTGCAGGGGGGTGCGAAATGCCCGGGATTTTCATTCGGTATTAAATCATGAAGATGGAATAG
>JAULBY010027784.1:0-16548 GCA_032358315.1 Ophiocytium majus | reverse complement strand
CAGCAGGCATGCACAGAGTGGGAGGAGAGAACGTTAACAGCTGGGCATGGTGGGGAGATGGTGCGTGGAGAGCCCTGTGCACATGGAGTGCCGCTGAAGCGGCATGTCAAACAAGCACACCTCGTAGGGTGCCTACACGGTGCTGCTGGTATCGCGCGGCACCAGAGCGCCCAGCGCATCGCCTCTGATTTACATGCTTCGACAAGTACATGGCACTGAAGTCACGCCTGCCAATGAGTGTCACCGGGGCAGCCTTGACCCACCGGCTCCGTTTCACTGCTGCTGCTGCCACCGCGCACCGCACCGCTCCCGAGACATTTGTACATACTACAGCAGTGGTGTATGCAATCCAAAGCACATGATGAGGTTCAGAGCACAGACCTTGTCTGCCGGAAAGCTAACGACAACAACAGCACGCCGCCGCCGCTCGCGTGGGCGGCGGCGCAGCGCGACGCCAACATCTTTTGACTGGGCCGACTCTGCCAGCGCTGTGTCAATTAGCGCACCCACTGCCAATACAGGGCATCACTCCTGCCAATTCGTGGGAGTGCGTCCTGACCACCTGTGCCGCCATTTTTGCTAATACTAGTAGTACTACTCCGAAACCACTGCCGCTCTCGCGTGCAGGCGGCGGCGCCGCACGGCCACACCAACATTCTCCACTGTGTACATCTGTACTACGTAGTACTACTAATAGTAGTACTACACAGTGTGTGGTATAATATGGCATGCAAATTACGCATGCCAGTGAGTGTCGCGGCGTCTCGACCCGCCGGCTTCGCTTCACGCCGCCGCTGCCATGCTCTGCTCTGCTGCCCAACCGCTGCCGCTCGCGCTTGCAGGTGGCAGCGCAGCGCGGACACACCAACATTCTTGACTGGGCAGACTCCTCCAGCTACCCCAAGGACGATGGCCCCTGTGTGGAGGCGGCGATTCAGGGGCACCAGGGCGCGCTCACTCTGCTGGTCGACAGGTAGGGTTGCATGAAAACGTATATGAGCGTTTTTTTCCTTGCCAGAACGTGTGTGCAATAACTTCAAGTGCTGGGCCAGCCGCCACGCAAGAGCACCAGCATCGCCCACACGCGCCTGTGCCAAGCTGTGACCATCACTATTTTTTTTATTGTCAGCCATGCACACTGCATGTACGCTCTGCATACGGCGTCTACGCCTTGCTCATATACATTCTCGCGCAACCCTGTCGACAGGGGGTGGCCTATGAGTGAGCGTGTCATGAGCCGCGCCGCGGGCCGTGGGAACCTACACGTGATGCAGTGGCTGCGAGGCCGGGGGTGCGCGTGGGACGCGGAGGCAGCGGCGAGCGCGGCGGGAAGCTCGTTTATTCATGTTTTGACGTGGTTGGTCGAGCAGGTGAGGCGCGCTGCTCGGGGTTCAAGTTGAAGTTTGTGTTACAGCATTAGTTTGAAGTGCATGCTGCCAGCTCAAGATATGGACTACTTGAAGTGTGTGTTAATTCAGATACAGGGTCATATGTACGCCGGTGAAAGTTATTAGTGCTGTAGTGAAATTGGGCGGGTAGGGTGCGCGCAGCAGCGAGATGTGTTGGTTGAAGTTCGTGTTTGAAACTCAAGACGCGGGGCCTTGTGCACACGGGTACAAAGGGATACTGCACTATGAGTAGTAACTGAGCAGGCAGGGTGCGCTCAGCAGCGAAACGTGCCTGTACACATCAGGGGCAAAAGCGGCGCCGGGGACAGGCGGGACAGTGGAGGGGCAGTCCTCAATGACCAACTTCAAGTTTGTGTATTAGCCCACAGACGCCGAATTATGTCTCCGCACTACAGAATAGCCGATACAGACAGGTGGCTGACAGGGCATGTAGGGTGTGCTCAACAGCGAGACGTACTTTTATTAAACTCCGCTTAGGGCGCGGAAAGCCCTTTGCACACGGTGCGAGAAATCAGACAGGTAGCAAAAAAAACTGGCAATGCTCAGCACTCTAAGGGAAGCCTGGCATGTTGCCAGAGCACTACTCTAACGAATTACAGCCCCATGTCCCAGGGGACGTACTCATACGCAACATGCGTGACACGGGTGAGCATGACATCCGGCAGGGTGGAAGCCCAGTCCATCTGGGCCTCCTGATGAGATATAGGCCCGGCATCCTGTAGCACCACTGTCAATCTTCAAACACGCGACTTGCCTTGGGCAATAGTGGCAGCAGTGGCGGCGGCAGCAGCAGCAGGGTGGCAGTGGCGGTGGCAACAGTAGTAGCGGCGGCGGCACAGGCAGCAGCAGCACGCGTGCACCTGCACATCTCCATCATCGGGACAACGCACAGCAGGACACACACTCCCGGTGCCACTACTAGCTTGCTGCCTGAAGCGATATCGGCAGGTGGTGCCTGCCCCTTGCACGGGCACACATCTGCCTGGCTGCCTCCCGGGCATGCACTCAACCTGCCTGTTAGCCAGCAACAGGGGACAGCATGCATGTGTGATCATGCTTTATCCGGTTGCAGGCACGCCATGTGCACAGGTCCGTCCGTGCCCTAATCGGAGTTCAGTAGAAGCACACTCGCAAGTTGCTCGTGTCAATACCTCAGAAGTATGTATGCATGTGTACAAAGACTTGAAGTATTTAAAGCCTGATACAAAAAGTATCGACTGGCTTTTTCACCAGGTGGACGAATCACTTCACAGGCTTCGGCCTGGCGTTTTTGCCCCAGCCACGGCAGCATCTGGGCTTAGCAACCTTTTAGGTTTCTTTCGCAAACACTATAGACTGCTTCTGGAAGTGATCATCATAATATATGTTATATTATGTAATAATATTAATAATGGTACTGAAGGAAATCCAGAAATATGGTATGTGCACAACCAGCTAGAACTGCACGCCTGACGCACCAGCCAGTCCCTGCTGCGTGCCACCATCCACAGCGGGCGCCCATCACCACTGCGGCTGCCGCCAGCGCCGCCAAGGAGGGGCGCACGGGAGTCCTGAAGTTCCTTTACGACAACGGCTGCCGCTTCAACGCCTCCGTGGCCCAAGCGGCGGCCCGCCACAACCAAGAGCACGTGCTGCGCTGGCTGCACTCCCTGCGCAAGATAATTCCCTACCCGGCGGACCCCGAAGATGCTGGTTCGAAGGAGACGCGGGCGCTGATTTTGGAGCTGAGGCGGCAGGACGAGGTGCCGCCGGCGGCGGCCGCGGGGGCGGGCGGGGGGGGCAAGGGCGGCAAGAAGAAGAAGAAGCGCAGGGGCGGGGGGCAGCAGGGCACTAGAGGCGGTGGCGGCTCAGGCTTTTCGCTGCTGAGCGGAGACCGGTGCTCAGCAGTGCGGCTGCAGGCTGGTGGCGTTGCGAGCCTGCCATGGGACGCTGAGCTCGGACCTGTGGGGAGGGTGCAGCTCACCAGCCTGCCGCCCTGCGGCTAAGCACAGGCTTGTGCTCGGTGCTTGGCTTGTAGCAGGGAGACATGGACATGGGGCAGTCTTCTGGCGGTGTGTGAGGCTGTGACGTCTCTGTGGCACAGGCCCACGATGCATCCGCTGCCCCAACCGTGCCGTGCTCATTTAGAGTGTCAGTTACTGTCAGCAAGTTTGCGGAGTGCATTGTGCGCAGTCAAGGTTGCTGTGCCGGCAGGTGTTGCGCAGTGCGCTGTGTGCGCGGGCACTTATGCCATGCGCGCACATGTGAGGTAGGGACTCCAGGCGGCGGTATGATGTCCTACGGCGAGCCGGCTCGCCCACTCTCCACCTGGTAGCCAGCTTCCGTTGTGGTTTCTCGTGGTGGTGTGTGCAGGAAAAGATGTGAGCAGGCAAGCCCCCCACGGTGTGCCGAACGACAGAGAAAGGAACCTCGCCTACTTCAAGCAGAAGTACATGCGTGTGACTGCATGTGCAAGAGTACGTGGGCGGCCTGTGCAGCTCTGCTGGTGTGGGCTCAGCAAAGACCAGCACATCCCACAGGGTGCAAAAACTGCAAACTGCGTGAGCAGCTTTCTGGTACTGGTTGGTGCCCGTTACAGCGCGCAAGCAATGTCGCATTGCGCATACCCACGTGTCGGTGTCATGCCATGTATGACAATGTGATGAACTATGACGTGTTGGTGACATGCACGCACAGGATTCCATGCCCCCTTTTACGACTGTCGCTGCTGCCGTGCCTGCGGCTGTGCTATCGCCACTGCATCTGTCGCCACTGCTGAGGCAGCGCGGCTGCATGATCGCACGGTGCGCAAAACAACACACACACATTCACATTGTAGGAGGAAACACAGGAAGACAGGCCTGCGGTCGTGCAGTTGCGGGGCTGCAGCGGAACTCGCTTGCCCGTCGCAAAACCCAACCGCGGGGGTGTACACTTTCATTGTGCTGGTGTAGCATGCACATGGGGGTGCTGTGTTAGTAATAGTAGTAGGGGGGCGTGTGCGAACGCCGCACACGCCGCGCCCGAAAGAAACCCTTCACCACACCGCCACGGACGGCGCGCGCCAAAAATGCCTGCATAGCAAAGTGGCCGGTGAGTGGCCCGTGCTCGGCAGCGCCGCTTGCGGCGCGCGGCAACGCCCAGCCCACAGCGCACGGCCGCTCCAGTGGGGCATGGCACTGCCGGCCCGGCACACGGGAGCGCCGCAGCCCGCTGCAGCTGCGCGCCGCCGGCCACAGCGGCACGCCTTTTTTGGCCGCCGCCCGTGGTGTGGCGCGTGAGAGAGCGAGCGCGCTGCAGGCGGGCAGGGGGGCGGGCAGGCCTCCCACCGCCCACCCTACCGCTCCACTACCCGCCACCGCCCACGGTGTGGCGCCGCCGCCGCCGCCCACGGTGTACCACAGGGGAGCGCCACACCCTGTGGCTGCTGCGCGCCGCCGGCGGCCGCGGCAGCGGCGTGCCCCCCCCCCCCTACCGCACCACTTGTGACCGCAGCCCACAGCACGGCGCAAGAGCACGCGCTTCGCGGGCGGGCAGCCAGGCATCACGCTGCCCGCCCTACCACGCCACCCCCGACCGCCGCCCACGGTGTGGCACGGCGGCGAGCGCACAGCCGGCGGGCGGATTTTACACGGTGGCGGGCAGCAGAGCCTCTTCCTGAGCATCACCACCGGCGGCGGAGTCCTCGGCTTCGATAAAGTCTTCGTTGATGACGGCGATGCTCGCGATCTCGTCGCCGTCGTCGAGGCGTTGGACGCGCACGCCCGTGGCGGCGCGCCCCTGCTCGCTGACGCTGCGCACAGGCTGGCGCACGATGGTGCCGTGGGCCGTGCTCAGCAGGAGCTGGTCGCCCGCGTTAACGACGCGCAACGCGCACAGCGCGTCGCCGCTCGCCGCCGCCTTGGCGGTCTTGAACTTGGTGGCGATCACGCCCAGGCCGCCGCGGCGCTGCGCCAGCAATGGGTGCATGTGGGTGTGGGTGGGTGTGTGAGGTGGCAGCGGGCGGCGGCGGCGGCGGTGTGGTTGTGTGTGTGTGTGCGTGCGCGTGTGTGTGTGGTGTGTGTGTGTGTGAGAGAGAGTTGTGGAGGATGTGCGGCCGTGCGAGCCCAGGAGGGGTGCGGCAAGCCATGCAGAGCCGCCATTCAACGTGTACACATGCAGGTGAGTGTTTTGTCGCCAGCAGGCGCAAGGGTGCGCGCTCGGGCACGCCGGCAGCGGACGCCGCAGTACACAGCAGCAGCGTACGACGCGCGCGCGTGCGGCAACCGGGGCGGCGGTTGGGTTTTTATGTCCTTCACACCTGTATTTTGAACTCGTCGGTGCCGACGCGTTTCCCGTAGCCCTGTGCGGTCACCGCGATGAGCGACTTGCCCTCTGGCAGGCTCTGGTCGTCCGCGCCCGGCAGTATGTCAATGTCCACTGGGTAGTCTCCGGGCTTGAACTTCATGGCGGTGACGCCGCGGCTGCACCGCGGCGCGCGCACAGTAAGTCCACATTGGCATCAGTTACTGTTGTTAACCGGTAGCATCATTACATTGTTACGTATGCAGTATAGTATTATGTGTATGTACAATGTCCACGGGGTAGTCTCCGGGCTTGAACTTCATGGGGGTGACGCCGCGGCTGCGCAACGGCGCGCTAGCGCAAAAAAATCAAAATTCAATGCCAGTGTTAGTTTTTGTTACCAACACAGTATCAGTGCATCATTAATAATGTTGTCACATACTGCTAGTAGTATGAAGTGCGCAGCATAATAAATGCTGTATGTACAATGTCCGCAGGGTGGTGTTCGGGCTTGAACCTAATGGCGATGAGGGGTTGGCGGTGGCAGCGCGCGCAAAACGTCGATATTGTTTCTTGTTATTGTTAGCGCTAGTACCTGTGACGACCAAAACTAAGCGGGCACCCGTGCAGAGTGACCTTGGCTGAACCGAAACCTGGGGGGGGGGTGGGGGGGGTAGTATCCAACCAAGCCCGTGTGCTTGCAAGCGATGTGCGCTAGCGTTCGCTAGCTGACGACGCAAGAACACTCTGAGTGAGTGGCGACTTACTTCTGGAGCCACCCAAGCAACTACTGTTGCCCAAGCTAGCAGACCCAGGCGACTACTCGGGGGGGGGGCGGGGGGGAGTGTGCGTACCTGGTGCGCCCAGACGGCCGCAGCTGCTCAGCGTTTGCGGCAAAGCGGCATTAAATCAAATAGGACATGGTGTTTTGTTCAGACAGAATCATGCTGTCTGTGACAGGTCTCTAGAAGCCGCCTTAAACCGCATACTGCTGACTTAATCAAAGCGCACTAAATTGCGAGTGCACTGTACCTGGTTCGCCCGGACGGCCGCAGCTGCTCAGCGTTTGCGGCGAAGCGAACCGCCATGCCCTGCCGCGTCCCGATGATGATGCTGTCCTGCTCCGTGCACAGCTGTTGTGCGGAGAAAAAAAGAGGGGCAGGGGAGTAGTTTTATTCATGTGCACTTGAGAGCGTGCAAGAGCCTATGCCATGCGTGCCTGCACGCACGTGGCCGTGGCGATGATGGCACAAGCCCGGCAGCGTATGCACGCGCACGCGCACAGTTATTTGAACGGCCGAGAGCAACAAGCGTGGGTTGCTCTGTGCACAGCTGTTTGTTGTTGTGCGCGGCAAAAATCAGGAGGGTAGGGCGAATAGGAATGAAGTGGCGGTATGAGGTGCGGGTTGAGGCACTCGGGACCACCAACGTGGTGCGAGCACTGGTGCAGTTAGAGCAATCGAAACCAGGCGCGGTCAGTGTTAGCTATAAATAAAAAAACATTAAAAATATATATACTAGTTGACTGCCAGACTTCACAAAGCTTCGATCCACAGCAGGTTGTCACCCGCCTCGACGCCGATGCATATATATATACTTTGCAGTATAAACTTGCGTCCCGTCTAGTGCCTATTTGAGACCCCCCTCCATAAATAAGGGGGTTTTAACTGGGCGGCCCTTATGACTTACCCCCCTGCAGCAGCAACAGTGCTTGCTACAGCAGCAGCAGCCCCAACGGCGGGTGCTGGTGCTTGAGCAGGCAGCGCCGCGTGACGGCGCTCTCTGGCTCTCGAACACGGCAAGCATGCTGGTTTGCACGGCTACTGCGGGGCTGCCCCGGCGAAGTGTCAGCACACATTTTTTTCGGTCGGCGAAATTGCTGAGCGTTCTCTAACCCAGAAAACGGCCGGGAACGTGCGCGTGCAACGGTGGTGTGGTGTGTTTGCATAGGGGGTCCCAGAGGGCGTCTGGGAAGCTGTTCCCTAATTTTGTACCCCCCCCCCCCCCCCCTGAGGTTTTAACTAGCCGTCCCTAATCATGTACCCCCCCCCCCTTTTTATTGCCAATCCCTATTTGTGGAGGGGGGTCTTGAATAGGCACTAGACGGTACTTCGGTCACACTGTACTGAACTACGTGCACATTTAAACATGGGTATTTCGAAGTATATCTCAATGATGTATGATGAACACCGGTGATAGGCATGCATACCTCTGTCCGTAGTACCTACTACTGTAGTACTACAAATACGTATTTAGTACTACATACTACTGTAGTACTTCAACTCGAAGTAGCGGACTGCCGCACCCACCTTGACCCACAGCAGGTTGCCGCGCTCCTCGAGGCCGATGATGCACACTTCAACAGTGTACCATGAATACGGGCAATACTTCAGGTGCTTATGTGTACCTGTGTCCCTAATACCTACTACAGTAGTTGGTACCCGTACCACATACATGTCCTTCAATAGAAGTAGTAGTTGACTGCCGCACTCGCCTTGACCCACAGCAGGTTGTCGCCCTCCTCGAGGCCAATGATGGTCAGGCCGCGCGCCGAGAGGGCCTTGAAGGCCGCCAGCGATGTCTTCTTGATCCAGCCCCTCTGAAAACGAAAGACGCACGCGCACACAAAGGGAAAACGCACACAGAGAACACACACACGCATGCAGGTGCAGTGTCAGAGTCGTTGGTGCAGCCCCTCTGAACACACAAAAACAACAAGAGTCGGCGCGCAACGCATGCAGGCACACACAAAAAAAAACACCAACAACCGCGGTGGGCGCGCGCGCGCCGCATGCAGACACAGGGCCAGAGCCTGCAAACCGGCGGTGGGAGCACACGGGGTGGACCCGCTCACGCTACCCGCCGGTTTGACGCGCCCAGCTGCTGTGTTCTTTCGGGGTAATAAGCTATATCATTATGGTAACCCATTATTATTATTATTACATACTGCGAAGTACTATGAGTGTCTTAGCACGGCCATTCCATCGGTCCATGCCGACGTGCAGAGCCTGGGTTTCCTTGCACACCCGCAAGTGCAAGTCAGTGCAACTGGCGCCGATGTGTGTATGTAATACTGTAGTAGTAGTGTTATGTACACCATATGCATGTACAAAGTATGATATACCTATGTATGCACTACGGCACATGCTTCAACTGTATGTATGTATGGGCATGCAAACAATATGATGTGGTACTTAGAAACAGTACTATATACTTCACAAGTATGTATATACTTAGAAGTACGTCTAGAGGTATGTACTACAGTAGTACATATGCAACTGAAACTTGCCTTGGCGAGAAGCACGAGGAACTCATCGTCTCGGAATTTCTCCACAGGTGTGACGCTGCTGATGGTCCACTTCGTAGCATAACAGCAACAGACTTCATGTGGTCAAAACAAAAGTACTGCTGGCATTAACAGTGTTGGTAGTAGTGACACTTGCCTTGGTAAGGAGCACGAGGAACTCATCATCGCGGAACTCCTCCACGGGAATAACGCTGCTGATGGTCTCGTCCGCGGACAGCGGCAGCACCTGGGGGACGGGCACGCCCTTGGCGGTCCGCGACGCAGTGGGCACCTGCAGGAGACACGGCAATGGTAACGTGTGTTGTGTTGGTGTTGCAGTCATGGCATGCATGCGCCATATGTATGTATAAAACAGTATACTTCGAACTACTTCGAGAAGTGTTCGTTTGCTTACACTCGCGGCGCATGCCAACAAAGGACGCAGTGGGCACCTGCAGGAGACATGAAATGCGAGGCGCGCCACATGAAGTGTATTGCTGGTGCAGCCATGGCATGCATGCCCCGCACCTTTAATAAAAGTGCCACCGATGTGCTTCTGGAGCATAGCACGCATGGTGCATGTATGTAGTTCTGAAGTGTTGGTGCGCCTACACTAATGTGCATACCATAATGGGTCAGTCTGCACCTGCAGGGGACGTGGCAGTGGCAACGTGTGCTGTATTGGTGTTGCACTCATGGCGTGCATGCACCATACGCACTTCGACTACTGAGGTATGACTAAAGGCAGTGAATCAATTGCTTACACTCATGCGCATACTTACAATGACGCAGCGGGCATCTGCAGGGGGTATGTCAACGGTGAGGGCATATATATATACATACCGGTATTACAGTATACTTCAAAGTATGTACTTCAGTACATATACGCGCCCCTCCCCTCCGCACCTGGAAGGCCCGCAGCCCGTACGCGACGCCCCTGTCGCTGACAAACAGCAGCGTGTTGTGGTCGCGGCACGTGAGGAACTGCGCCACCTCATCCTCCGCGTCGCTCAGCTTTGCGCCCGCCTTGCCGCGCGTGCCTCGCCGCTGCGCCTGCAGCGTGCTCAGCAGCAAGTGGGGTCATGTCCATAGGAGCAGGAAGGGGGGGTGGGGGGGGGGGGGAGAGGGGGGAGGGGGCAGGAGGAGGGCGGGGGGAGGGGCTGAGGGGGGAGAGTGGTAGGGTGGTGTGCAGTTGCATGCACATGATGGCGATAAGGTAGCAAAAGCGAAGAGGGAGCGCTTCATGCACCAGTCATGTTCGCCGGCGCGGTGGCATGATAATTTGGGCGTGTGCTGCCCTCATCCACAGGTGCTACACCGCGGACAGCCTCCAGCGGCGGACGTGCGCATCAGTGGTGGAGGGCGGCGGTCCATGGTCCACTGCACGCGGCAGCGTGTGGTGCGCAGCGTATAATGTGCTCAGCAGCAGCAGTGGTGCTCAGCAGCGGCAGCAGCAGCGTCGTGTGGCACCTGCACCCCCACAAAGGCACGTGTTGGCCCCTGCGGCTGCGGCGCCGAGCAGTGCTCAGCAGCAGCAGCGGCAGCAAACGTGGGGCGCCCCAGAGAGAGGCGCTCCACGCAGCAGCAGCAGCGGCAGTGCTGAGCAGCAGTGCTGAGCAGCAGCAACAGCGGCGGGGCGCAGCGGACTGGCGCGCTCAACAGCAGCAGCAGCAGTTCTCTACAGCAACGGCGGCGGCGGCGCGCAGCGGCGGGGCGCACTCAACCGCAGCAGCAGCAGTGCTCAGCACAGCAGCAGCAGCCGCGGTGGTGGCGGCGGCGGCGACGGCGGCGCACCTGGAACTCCTCAAGCGGCATGCGCTTGATGTAGCCGGAGCGCGTGATGACAATGATGGAGTTGTCGTTGGCCAGGAGGTCCTCATCATTGAGCTCGCCTGCCATATGGTGCGTGCCGCAGCGACCAGTCAGCAGCAGCGGCGGCAGCGGCGGTGAGAGAGTGGTGGCAGCAGCGGCGGCGTGATAGGGTGGCGGTGGAGGCGGCGACAGTGGTGGCAGCGGCGGCGGCGGCGGAGGCGGTGGCAGTGGCGGCGGGGCAGCGGTGGAGGCTATGTCAGTGGCGGCAGCGGTGGCGGCGCCGGCACGCAAGTGGCAGGGTGCATGCCAGTTAGCGCAAGGGGCGTTTGAAGGCTGCCATGAGAGTGCTGCAGGCATCAGGCGTGCAACCCAGAGCATTTGGGGCTGGCATGACACTGGCCATGCGCAACGGTGAAGGTTACAAGGTCTCAACACACACGGTGGTGTGGTGAGGCAGCGCATGTTGGATCTGCCCACGCACACACACAAACACACATGTCTACACACACTAGGTGCACCTTGACAACACCAGCAACGCAGTGCAGCACCTGCGCCAACCATGTACTGCGCCATTCGTTTCCAGAATTAGCATGGGCCTTCCCAAAAGGGCCAAGAAGGGTACACCGGGTAACATTTGCGCCGCCAGCAAGAGCCCAAGGCAGCACCGACCGGACAGCGCAGCAGTCAAGGCGGGCGTGCACTGCTGCGATTCCCCGTCCTTTGCACAGCCCCACCAGCATGTGCTTTGACCAACTGTACACTTCTCATTAGAAGTGTGAGGTACCAGGTACCACTGCCGGGCATGTGCTAGCATGGGCCTCCACGGGTAGAAATGGGCCACATCGCCAGCGGCAGCCAAACAAGACAGCGTAGAGGTCACGGCGGGCGTGCACTGCTGCGGTTCCACGTCCTATGTATGCACAGGCCCACCAGCATGTGCTTCGACCAACTGTATACTTCTCAAATACTTTATTCTTCTTATTACTGTACAATAATTGTTATTATCAGTAGTATTGAAAGTACGTGGTACCACTGCCGGGCATATGCCATGGCTGCCCGTGGGGCGTGCTGGCATGCATGACATGGGCCCTTGTATGCCTACAAGCGCACATGCATACTTGAAACGGCTGCTGCAGCATACTGTATCTGGTGGTACAAATACTTCAGGTGCGTGTATATAGTACAACGCACTCACAATTTCAATGCGGGGTAGTGTCACCCCCTAGCACCCCGCACTAAAGCAAGACCCGCACTAAATCAAATACGGCATTGTGTATCGTTTATATAGAATCATGTGGTCCGTGACGTGTGTCAGGACCCCGCACTTAACCGCATACCGCACTTAATCATAGCGAACTGAATCGCGGGTGCACTGTGTATAGGTAGCAAAGTGGGCACCCGCGGCGCCCCGCTGCGCTCACCCTAGGTAGTATACTGCACTTACACATACTACCGGTACCACTTCGAAGTACGCACGTCAAGTACATACTTCAAGTACATGTACTTGAAGTACACATACTTGAAGTAGGTAGCAGAGTGGGCGCCCGCTCCTCACCCTCGTCCTTCTTGATGACGGAGCGCCGCGGCAGCGCGTGCTTGGCCTTGAGCTCCTGCAACTCTTCCACCATGACGCGCTTGACGGCGTCGTCGTCCGCCATGAGTGCAGACAGACGCTCAATCTGGCGCCGGCGGCGGTGGAGGCGACACCACGGCAGCGGCAGCGGCAGTGGCGGCGGTGGCAGCACAGCAGCAGCGGCACCATGGCAACGGCAGCGGCACCACGGTGGCGACACCGGCAGCGGCACCGGTGACAACAGTGTGGCAGTGGCAGCGGCACCGGCGGCAACACCACGGCAGCAGCAACGGCGGCGGCAGTGGCACCATGGCAGCCGCAGCACGGCAGCAGTGGCGGTAGCGGCAGCATGGTAGCGGCGGTGGGAGGGGCACCGTGGCAGCGGCGGGGGCAGCGGCAGCAACACCACGGCAGCGTGGCGGCAGTGGCGTGACGGCGGCAGCGGCGGTGGTGGCAGCACAGCGGTCATTAGCAGCAGCAGCGGTGCTCAGGAGCAGCAGCAGGCAGGCGCTCGATCTGCTGGTGGTGGCGGCGGCTGCATGATGGCGGTGCTCAGCAGCAGGGGCGGTGCAAAGCAGCGGTGGCAACGGCGGCAGCAGTGGTGCTCAGCAGCAAGTGGCAGCAGCAGCAGTGGTGCTCAGCAGCAGTGGTAGCAGCAGATCTGGCGCCCAGGCGCGACGCCAAACTTGAACATCTAAACACAACCTCGAAAACCAGCATCAACGCCATTCACTCCTTGGCGACATTCTCGTGCTCCTTCTTGAGCTTCGCCTCCTCACCCGTGTTGGTGAACAGGTCTCAGCCCACCGCAAATCTCAACTTGTACAAGACAACCTCAATGCCCAACTTCAACAATGCACACCTCCTCGGTGAGTTCTTCATGCGCCTTCTTGAGCTTTGCGTCCTCCGCCTTGGTCAGGCGCCCGAGCCGCAGCAACAAGCTTCAACATTTGCAACACAACTTCAACCGGTGCGCACATGCCCTCATGTTATAACTGATACTTCAAACATACAAACTTCAACAGCCAACTTCAACAATGCGCACCTCCTTGGTGAGGTCCTCATGCTCCTTCTTGAGCTTTGCGTCCTCCGCCTTGGTCAGGCGCCCCAAGCGCAGCGCCAGCACGGCATCCGCCTGCTCCACGCTCAGCCCAAACTCCTGCTCAGCACAACATCACAAAAAAAGTACCAAAAAGACGCAGACGCAGCACGGGCAGCGCATCACCGGTTTAGGTAAGCCAATAAGGGGGGGGGGGGGGGGGCTTCGCCTGCCAGCAGACGTGCACATGCTGCGGCAGGTATACTGGTACTAGAGTAGTAGTATGTATCAATTGTATGACGGCCATGTGATCAGGTGCAGGCCTGTAGACCCCGCACTGGCTGCAGCAGGCATACCGTAGATATCGGGGTATAAGACCCCCCCTCCGAATAAGAACCCCCCGGTTTAGTGAACGAAGGGGCATCTGGCAGCAAGACCCGGGGTAACCTCTATATAAATGTATATAGAATACGAAAATGTGGTATAAGACCCCCCCCCCAGAACCCCCTGGTGTTAGCGACGGCCAGCGCTCAGCGACACAACCGGGGGGTCTTATAGTCCGATATCTACAGTATCGCGCGTGTGACAGCCATGTGGACAGGTGCAATCTGTATCCTCTTGTGTAGAGATTATGTGGTCAGATGCAGGCCTCCGGACCCCGCACCACACAGGCCGCACCGAAAAACAAAGCGAACCGCATTGCAGGCGCACAGTAGGCTCCTGGTGGCGGCCGTCACAGCTTGCTGCGGCACCCCGACAAGCTGGCGCCGGGGCAGCACAGCTGCGAAGCGCACACAGCGTAACCGCCCGAAACCGCCGGTAAGTGCGGCACCAAACCCCGCGCGTGACTCCTCATGTCCGGTACTGCGCGTAATCAACTTGTAATAAATTCGTCAAAGTACTACTTGTAAAAGTACGTTTTTATGCAGCACTTCAAAGTAGTCAACAAAAAATGAGAGGAAAATGTCACCTCGCTGGTGAGCGTGGCGCGCGCCGCGGCATTGTCCTTGGCCTGCCGCACCAGATCAATGACCTCATCCACTCGCGCCAGTGCCAGCAACATGCCCTGCACTATGTGGTCCCGCGCCTGGACCTGCTCAGCAGCACATGTGCGCAGCGGCAGCGGTGGCGGCAACAACAGTGGCAGCAGGTGCGGCAACGGCAGCAGCGGCGGCAGCAGCAGTGGCAGCAGCAGTAGTGGCAACAATGGTGGCAGCGGCAGCAGCGGTGGCGGCGGCAGTAGTGGCGGCAGCAGCGGCGGTGGCGGCAGCGGGTGCGGCAACGGCGGCAGCAGCACCAGCAGTAGCGGTGGCGGCAGCAATAGTAGCGGCAGCAGCGGCCGTGGCCAAGCAGGCGCGGCGGCGGCAGCGGCAGCGGTGGCGGCAGCAGCAAGGGCAGCAGCAGCGGTGGCGGCAGCAGGAGCAGCGCGTGGTCTGCATGAGGATTGGGGCATGCGGTGGGTACACGCGGTGCTGCCAGCAAGCAGTTATGGTGAGCAGCAGAGCTGCTGAGCAAGCAGTGCCGCTGAGCAAGCGGTGCTGCTGAGCAAGTTGTGCTGCTGAGCAAATGGTGCGGCTGAGCAAGCAATGCTGAGCAAGCCCTTCTGCTGAGCAAATACACCTGCTCAGCAAGCCCTTCCGCTGAGCAAATGCACCTGCTGAGCAAGCGGTGCTGCTGAGCAAGCCCTTCTGCAGAGCAAGCCTTCTGCTGAGCAAACAGTCCTGCTGAGCATGCACTGCTCAGCAACAAACAGCCGTGGTGCCGCGTGCCACCGGCCCCCATTCCCCCCACCTTGGTGAGCTCGAACGCGGTGCGGCGGCGCACCGTCTTGAAGCGGAAGTCGAGGAAGGCCACCAGCAGGCCGCGCAGCGTGAAGCGCTGCGGCTGCAGGCCGTCCGCGCCTATCGCCAGCATGTTCCCGCTGAAGGTCGTCTGCAGCTGCGTCTTCTTGTACAGGTTGTTCTGGACCACCTGTGGTGGGGCGCGGTGGGGCAACAACCTCGACTCTTGATTCAACTCAGAACTTCAAGTTTGGGTTGGCAGCTGCGTGCGTGTGCACCCTCGGCACAGCAGAGCATGCGCCTAATGAGGCGGTGTGTGGCATGGCCCGCCACTGCAGGCGCTGCTAGGGCCGCCGTCACAGGTGGACGAGTCACTAGACATTTGCGGCAGGCATGCAGGCATGCTTGCCACCCCTAATGGGAGCCTGAGTGAGAGAGTTGCAGTGGCCGCACGCAGTCAGAGTGCCGCACAGCGCATCCTGCGGCAGTGCAGCCCTGCTGAGTGGCAGAAACCAGCGAAGTTGCAGGCGCAAGTGGCACCTCTGCCGTGGCATCATGCGAGGGGCATCCAGAAGAGACGCACCGCTTGGTTCTGGCACGCGGCATGAACCTCATGTGAGGCGCACAGTTGGCGTTTTTTGTTGACTTGAGTGCAGTGATGGGTCACGGCGTATACCGTATTTTATACAGATACTTCAAGTACTACTTCAAGTACAAAATATGGCGTAATTCTACCCCCCAAAACGCGATATACGGCGTATTTGCCGAATAAATACTTCAGAAGCACGTTCGTCTGTGTACGTTGCACAGCGTAGGTACATACTTCGAAGCACGTCATACGGCGTATGTAATGCGAAAATTATACGCGGTGACCCATCACTGCTTGAGTGGTACCTGAGGCACGGCGTCACGCTTGAGCTCAATGACCATGCGGATGCCATCGCGGTCGCTTTCGTCACGCAGGTCAGCAATGCCTGCGGCGGCGGCAGCGCAGCAGCAGCACCGGCAGCAATGGCAGCGGCAGCAATAGCAGTGGCGGCAGCGGCGCAGCAACAACGGCAGCAGCAGCGGTGGTGGCAGCGTTGACAGCGGCGTCGACAGCAGCATTGACGGCGGAGGCAGCAGCAGTTGCAGCAATAGCAGTGGCGGCAGCGGCACAGCAGCGGCAGCGCAGCAGCGGCAGCACCAGCAGCGGCGTGGGTGGAAGCATTGACGGCGGAGGCAGCAGCAGTTGCAGCAATAGCAGTGGCGGCAGCGGCACAGCAGCGGCAGCGCAGCAGCGGCAGCACCAGCAGCGGCGTGGGTGGAAGCATTGACGGCGGAGGCAGCAGCAGTTGCAGCAATAGCAGTGGCGGCAGCGGCACAGCAGCGGCAGCGCAGCAGCG
>JAULBY010027783.1:0-43622 GCA_032358315.1 Ophiocytium majus | reverse complement strand
AATGCAAGCGGTGGAACATATATCTTTTTAGCAATTGCATAAGGAACATCATGCAAATCAGAATTCGTGAAACAGGCGCAGTTATGTACGAAGGTGAGTTTCGTGCGTACACAAAAGCCAATGGTGGCCCATCATGGGAACAAACAACAACTGAAGTCTTAGAGGCTTTGGGTGCTGATGTAGTCTTTGAAGGCGCACAAGCCCAACCTACACGCTATCAAACATCATTTGCTGATGGCGTTGAGCAGATTGATGGTCAATGGTTTACCAAGTACAGCGTTGCAGATATGGATGCTGATGCGATTGCCGCCAAAGATGCTGAACAAGCCAAAGCAATGCGTGAACAACGCAACACAAAATTATCAGAAACTGATTGGACACAAGTAGCAGATGCGCCCGTTGACAAAATAGTATGGGCAAACTACCGTCAGGAACTACGGAATGTCCCTGCACAGGCGGGGTTTCCTTGGGACATTACTTGGCCCACACAGCCATAACACAGGAGTTATAAATGACTACAGGCGCAACAGGACAATTAGGTTTAGCTCTTCCGGTACAGGGCGAACTGTCCGGCACATGGGGCAACACGGTTAACAACGGCATCACAGAGTATGTGAACATCGCCATTTCCGGTACGCTGTCGTTTGCTGGTGACGGTGCAATCACTCTGGCCAATACCACGGGCGATGCTTCGGCTACGAACATTGGTTCAACCACAGCGCAGTACATGGCCATCCGCATAACTGGAACGCTGACCACAACCAAGATCATTACAGCCCCCAGCTACAGCAAGACCTACGTGGTTGACAACGCTGCTACTGGTGGAACGGTAACGTTTAAAGCATCCGGCCAGACTGGTGTGTCGATTGCCGTAGGTGAGCAGGCTTTGGTGTATTTCAACGGAACTGACTATGTAAAAGTAGCGTCTAGTGTTAACTCAGGCGTAACTTCTTTCTCCGCAGGAACAACAGGATTTACACCATCTACAACTACAACCGGAGCAATCACGCTTTCCGGCACTTTGGCTGTGGCAAATGGCGGTACAGGGGTTACAACATCAACAGGATCAGGCAGTAATGTGTTGTCCACTTCGCCAACATTAACAACGCCAATTTTAGGAACGCCACAGTCTGGCACGTTAACAAGCTGCACAGGCTTGCCAATCTCTACTGGAGTTAGTGGCCTTGGAACAAACGTTGCTACGGCTCTGGCTGTAAATGTTGGATCTTCTGGCGCTTTGGTGACAAATGGCGGGGTTCTTGGAACACCTTCTTCTGGAACGTTAACAAACTGCACCGCAGACGGAACAAACGCGGTCGGATACCGAAACATTCCTCCTGTTGGGACAAAGACCGGAAGCTACACACTAACGACCAGCGACATTGGCAAGTACGTTCAAGTTGGCTCTGGCGGCTCAATCGTAATCCCCAATGCAACTTTTGCATCTGGCGATGTTGTTTCTATTGTTAACGGTATAAACACCACTATTACGATTACTTGTTCTATTTCCTCTGCTTTTATTGCAGGTGTTGCCACAGCGCCGGCATCAATGACATTGGCAGCGCGAGGGGTTGCTACAGTATTGTTTACCTCTGGTACTGTTTGCGTTGTTTCAGGAAACGTATCATGAGTGGCATTATGGGAATGCTTGTTGCATCTAAAACAGTTGTAACAGGCCAGCAGCTTTACACAACTCCGGGCACCTACACTTGGACTTGTCCTGCTCGCGTCACCAGCATTTCTGTAATGTGCGTGGGTGGCGGTGGTGGAGGTGGCTATGGTGGCGGTGGCGGTGGCGGGGGTCTTGGTTATAAGAATAACTACGCTGTTACACCCGGCAATACATACACTTTTGTTGTTGGTGCAGGCGGAACGCCTACATCATCTTACGGAACAAGCGGAACAAGCGGCCAAGACTCTTATTGCATATCGCCAACTACCGCTAGGGCTTATGGGGGTAATGGTGGCTCCGGCACTGCTGGTAGCTCAAGTGGTGGTGGCTACATTGGTGACGGCGGTGGTAATGGCGGCCAAGGCGGTGCGTCTAATTCCGGTAGTGGCGCTGGTGGAGGTGGTGCGGGTGGATATGCTGGTAACGGTGGTAGCGGGGCAGATGCGGTTCAATCCCAACCTGCTCAAACAGGCAGTGGTGGTGGCGGTGGCGGCTATAGTTACGCCACGAACAATTCGTGCGGTGGTAATGGCGGTGGCGTAGGTCTATATGGCAAAGGCTCTGATGGCGCAAAAGATGGCGGCGCAGGTTCTAATGGCACTGCTGGAACGGATACTGGTGGCGGTCTATATGGCGGTGGTGGTGGTGGCAGTAATTACTCAGGTTCTGTTTTAGGACTTAATGGCGCATCTGGGGCTGTTCGCATCATTTGGCCCGGCGATACCCGTTTATTCCCCGCTACTGGAACCGGTGATTTTTAAATGCAAGACTGGGCTGACGCAATTATTGTCGCAGCCTTTATTGTCGCCTTCGTTGCGTGGGGGACATTTACGATAATTTGGATTTGGTCATGATGTATGCGCTGGCTCATTCTGTTACTGTTGTTGGGGCTAGTTGGTGCCGTAGCCAAGAGTGGCTGTCACGTACGAGAGTTCTATGGGATAGGCTATACAACGCACGACCCAACGCTTCGGCACAAAGAGATGATGGCGTGGCTGGATCAGAACGCAAGTCATTGCAAGTCAACGGAATACGTAGTCATCTGGAACAACTTGTCCGAGTGGGCGGGTGCGTCAGATTCAACATGGCTTAGAGCAAAGATAGTACATGGCTATAAAGATGCACTTGAGCGAGAGAAGAAATGAAAGTCAGTTACGACAAGTGGTATCCCGTCGTCCAGCCTCAAGCTATGGTGCAACAGGAAGCGTTTATAAAGAAGGTGGAAAAACAAAATGCCGAACACGCTTTGCAGGTGCAAATTGACAATACGGTAAAGAAGTTTCACCAATATGAGTATGAAATCTATAATTACAGGATGCGTCAGATAACTCTGAACATTGAAATTGTTGGTTTAAAACGAGACATTGATAGGTTGGTTTAAACATGGTTACAACAAAGAAAGCCCCAGCTAAGGCTCCAGCAAAGGTAGCGCCCGTTAAGCGGCGTACACCCAAGCCCAAGTCAGAGCAGACAATCAATGTGTCTGTTGCCGCGCCAGCACCTGTCAAAGCTGAAGCCAAGAAAGACGATAGCGCCCTTGGGAAAGTTATAGGTTTGATTGAGTGGGTGGACAACCCTTTCAAGCTGTTTACGGTCATCCTGCTATCTTTCTTGTTCTTTGCTGGGTACTTTGCTTGGGATTCCCGTCAGGTTATCCTCCACGCTATTACGGCTCAAGACAAGATGCCTCAGTTGGCAAAGCAGGAGAACTTGCTTGCCCCTGCGCGTAGTCTGATGAAAGATGTGGATGGTTTGGTTGTGTTGGTTCACAAAGCCAATCTAGCGATCAACAGTCGCACAACCGTGCTGGCGCTCAACTCTGACGGCTCACGAGAGAAGTCATTGGAAGGAACGGTAACGTCCTTGTTCAACGCAAGCTCAGATCGTAATGCCGCTATGGTTTCCATGCTTAATGGTGAAATTCTCTGTGAAGAGTTCAACCCATCATCCAAAGTGGGTGAGTGGGGTGCAAAGCAAGGTGTAAAGTTTATGTGCCGTGGCTCCATACCCCCAGATATGGGTAAGTTTGCAGGGTATGTAGCTATTGGTTTTAAAGATAAGCCAGAGGATATTGCGGCTCTAAAAACCCGCATAAACTTGGCTGCAACTGATATGTCGGAGGATTGATTATGTTAGATATTTTATCTGGTGGTTTGTTAGGTTCTATCTTTGGCGGCATCTTCCGAATGGCCCCCGAAGTCCTAAAGTTCTTTGACAAGAAGAACGAGCGTTTACACGAACTAAATATGTTTGCCCGTCAGTGTGACTTGGAGCAAATGCGTGGGCAAATGAAGCTGGCTGAGATTGGGGCGCAGAGAGAAGCGGCTATGGACGTTGGGGTTATGGATGCCTTTAACAACGCCATCACCCAGCAGGCCGAGATGGTCAAAGCCGCAGGCGGTTGGGTGGCTAGTCTGTCAGCGTCTGTTCGTCCCGTAGTCACATACTGGGTGCTGTTTGTGTGGTCATTTATCCACGTTTGGTTTGCCTATAACGCATGGCTAAATGGTGCGCCAGCCGCAGAAGTGTTCAAAACCATGATGACACCGGACTTTTCAGCTTTGTTGTCTGGGACTATTAACTATTGGTTCCTTGATCGTACTTTAAAGCAAAGGGGTATTTAAATGGCACACGCAAACAACTGTTTAGTTCACGAAGACGGCCCATGCACCTGTGGGTTTGAGGAAATCTTAGAAGACGAAGCTGCAGAAATTGCCGCTGAAGAGCTTAACGAAGAATGAACTTAGAACTAGCCGCAGAACTGTGCCGTCGGTACGAAGGGTATCGGGCCAAGCCCTACCTTTGTCCGGCAGGCGTAGCCACGATTGGCTACGGTTCTACCTACTACGCAGATAAGCGCAAGGTAACTTTAGAAGACGCACCAATGGATGAACCTACGGCACGGGCGCTTTTGATGATCGAGTTGGAGCACACGTACTTGCCCGGAGTTTTGCGTAACTGCCCCGGCTTGATTACGGACGTTCGTAAGTGCAATGCTATAGTGGATTTTTGTTATAACTTGGGCACTGGACGCTTGCAGACTTCCACGTTAAAGAGGAAAATTAACGCCAATGATTGGGAAGGAGCCAAGGAACAATTGATGCTCTGGACTAAAGGTGGCGGCAAGGTTTTGCCGGGACTACTTAAACGCCGCACAGCCGAGTGCGCTTTACTGGATTAACCAATGCCATTAAAAAAGCTCACCTTGAAAGCTGGTGTCAATAAAGAAAACACCAGATACACCAATGAAAATGGGTGGTATGTTTCCGACAAGGTTCGGTTTCGCCAAGGTACGCCCGAAAAGATCGGTGGCTGGCAGCGTATTTCTGGTTATACATTCCAAGGCGTTTGCCGTTCTTTGTGGAACTGGGTCACATTAGGCTTCCTCAACTTAATTGGAGTGGGCACTAACCTCAAGTTTTACATTGAAAGCGGTGGTTTTTACTACGACATCACTCCTGTTCGCTCCACTGTAACGCTGGGAACTAACCCGTTTACAGCAAATGGAACCACAAAAGTTACTGTTGCGGCTACTGCGCACGGTGCTTTGACGGGCGACTTTGTAACCTTTAGCGGTGCTACAGGAACCTATGCTTCTACACTGAACGCAGAGTTCCAGATCACTGTGGTTAACGCCAACTCATACACAATCGTTACTCCAAGTGCACTGACGGCTGGTAGTTATGGTGGTTCTGCGGTAGTTGCAGCCTATCAAATTAACACTGGATCAGCCAACGCAGAAGCTCAAATTGGCTGGGGTGGTGGCACTTGGGGTGAAGGAACATGGGGAAATGGCGGCACATCTACGTCAAATATTCGCCTTTGGAGCCAGAATAACTTTGGTGAAGACCTTATCTTTGGCCCTCGCAGTGGTGGCATCTATTACTGGGATGCTACATCGGGTTTAAGCTCAAGGGGTGTTCTGGTTTCTAGCCTTGGCGGGACGGTAACCCTGACTATTGCTAGCCCTTGCGTCATCACTTTGGGCGTTGTTTTGACCGCTGGCACGGGTATTAAGCTGGCAACGACAGGTGCTTTGCCCACGGGTTTGACAGCAGGAACAACATATTACTTGGTTAACGTAGACGGTGTTACGGCCAACTTGTCCACTACTTCAGGCGGTACGGCTATCAATACTTCAGGCTCTCAATCTGGAGTGCAGTCTATCTCAACCATCACAGACGTTCCGGTTATCCAAAACTACCTGTTTGTTTCTGATGCCAGCCGTTTTGTGTTTGCTTTTGGCTGTAACGACTACGGTTCTAGCGTACAAAACCCCATGTTGATTCGCTGGTCAGATCAGGAATCTGTGATTGATTGGTATCCTGCTGTTACGAATCAGGCCGGTAGCGTCACGCTTTCTCACGGCTCAGAGATCATTACGGCAGTTCAGACTCGTCAAGAGATTGTGGTTTTTACTGATTCATCCTTGTATTCTCTCCAATACCAAGGCCCACCAACAGTCTGGAACAGCCAGCTCTTGGGCGATAACATCTCCATCATTGGAGAGAACGCTGCAATTATTGCCTCTGGTGTGGTGTATTGGATGGGTGTGGACAAGTTCTACAAATACGACGGTCGCACACAAACGCTGCGTTGCGATTTGCGTCAGTACATTTACCAAGACATCAACTTGGCCCAGTCCCCGCAGGTATTTGCTGGAACAAACGAAGGCTTCAACGAAGTCTGGTGGTTCTACTGCTCTGCAACCAGCAACACAATTGATAAGTACGTTACCTATAACTACGCAGAAGATGTGTGGGCGTATGGCACGATGGCACGAACAGCATGGCTGGATTCTGGCCTGCGTGACTACCCAGTAGGCGCTACATACAGCTATAACTTGGTTAACCATGAGCAGGGTAACGACAACAATGAGACTGGTACAGCGTTGCCAATCAATGCCATCATCAGCTCTGCCGAGTTTGACATTGACGATGGTGATCATTTTGGTTTTGTTTGGAGGATGCTTCCTGACATTACCTTCCGTGGATCTAATACAGAATCCCCGCAAGTCACCATGACTTTGATACCAATGCAGAATTCTGGTTCGGGCTACAACGATCCTATTTCCTTGGGTGGTAATCCAGATGCGACCGTGGTGCGTACATCTACGTCAGTGATTGAGCAGTTCACTGGTCAGGTTTACGTCAGGGTTCGTGGACGTCAGATGATTCTTCAAGTAGAGTCAAACCAACTTGGTTGCACATGGCAACTTGGTAGCCCACGTATTGACATCAGGCAAGATGGCCGCAGAGGAAACTCATGATTGTTATTTCAGAGTTTGAGCTAAATCAGGTTGCTGCGCCAAATCTTCCTTTGGCCCCGGTTGAATATGATCGTCAGTATCAAGATCAATTAAACAACGTTCTTCGCCTGTATTTCAACAGGATTGATGCAATCTTTAATCAATTAAGAACATCGGGTGTTTTGCCTGCATTAACAAACTACACAGTGGCCACACTGCCAAGCGCAGTTGATTATGGTGCTGGCGCAAGAACTTTTGTAACCGATGCTTTAACCCCAACTTATGGCTCAACTGTAGTTGGTGGCGGGGCTGTTAATACGCCCGTATATTCAGATGGAACGAATTGGAAGGTTGGATAATGGCAATTACACAAGACCAAGTAAATCAGTGGTTCGCCCTGAATCCAAATGCAACTCAAGATGAGATGGCTTCCGCTGTTCAGTCTGCTGGTGGATTGGATAATAACGCTGGTTTAGCAGGCATGATTGCCAACCGCTTCAACGTTCCAGAAGCTGGTGTCAATCAGTATTACCAGACTTACACAAACCAGCAAGCACCAACAGGAGTTACTGGTGGTTTAAACACATTGGCAACCAATAATTTGGCTGGCAACACAGGTGCTGGGCTTGATACAGCCCTTGTCAACAACACGCAAACAGGCGCTGGTTTAAACGCTCTTGTTCCAACGCAGCCAGTTGCACAGGACTTAACAACGCCATTTGTTCCAACAACGCAAGTTGCACCAATCACCGGCACTGCTATCCCCGGCTTTGTTACAAAAACAGCCGTGGTAGATCCAATCCTTGATTGGTTTAAGAATCACCCCGGTGCAACAGATGCGGATATTGCCGCCCAAATGCGTACTGAAAAGTGGACACCAGAGATGGTGGCACAGTCCACTGGCACGATGGGGCAGTTAACTGACTACACCACTCGCTTTGGCACAGCCAACGATGCCTTTGCTAAGGCCGCTGCCGACAAAGCTGCCGCAGACAAAGCTGCTGCTGATGCCGCAGCAAAAGCGCGCGGGGTTTTTCAGACTGTTTATGATCCAAGGACTGGTCGCGAGTTTATTTCTCCTGCACAAGCTTTGCAGTACGGCGTCACAGACTATGTGACTGAGATGCCGATGAAGCTTGAGTTCTTAAACGACACAAGCAAAAAAGCCGTTACCGATGCAATGGCTGCTGGCATGACGTTTGATCAAGCGCTTAATAAGCTTGGTGGTCAGTACGGTATGTCTGGCAAAGACTTTTACAATTATGAAGTCCAAGGCGGTATCAGATCTAAAGATACAGAGCCTACCCAAGAAGCAATTAAAACTGAATCAGGCGGTTTAAAGCCAGACGAGTTGATCGCCAAGCTTCAAGCATACAAAGATAAGCCACCAACAACAGCTCAGGAGTTTGCTGAACAGCGTGCTTTGTATGCCGACTACGCCAACCGCTACGCCAATAGCTCTTGGAACTACGCCAACATGGGCGGTAAGGCTCAGGACTTCTCGCTTAAACCATCGGATTATTTAGGATCAAAGTTCACTGGATACGCAGACCCAATTAACTTTGCGTTGTCCAACATGAACCAGATGTCTCCTGAGTACAAGGAGATGTCTAAGATCCTGACGGCCAATCCAGAGATTAACGATGTCATTGACCAGCTTTATAAGCTGAACCCCAATGCCATGATGTTTAATTCCATCAATCCAAAGTATTCAGGTGGAACGCCAGACTCGGCTATGGCAAGCAATTTTAATAACACAATTATTAAAAACTTGGCTAACGACATTCAGCGTTATGGCAAAGATACTGCCATGCAGCGGTTTCTTGGTCAGCAACAAAACCTGCTAGCTTCTGCTCCAGATGCTCAAGGCAAGGTTGGTAACTTTAACCAAACTACGATGGCTAACCCTGAGTACAGGGAGCTTAACCGCCTTAAAGACGAGTACACAACTAAAGTCAGCGATGCTGCGTGGGGTAAAAGAGTTCTTGGCGAGACTGGCAGGGACGCAAGTATTGGCTCTGTATACCGCGATGCAGCCACTGGAAAAGGCTTGGCTATTCAATACAACCAAAACGGCGGCGCGCAAGAGATTAGGTTCGTTAATCAACAAGGTCAGGGCACCAATGTACCGCTGAATGACCCAGCAAAACTGTTGAGTGCGTTCTATGAATCCGGTATGTCGCCATCGGCATTCACGGCATTGGGCAAGATTTCTGGTAATGAGTACTTGATACCGCCACCAAGCGATGAGGAAAAGCAATACTTCCTGCCAGCATTACAGAACGGGGTTAAGTTTAGCGACTTTGCCAACGGTACTGCTGCCAAAGTATTGGCATCTGATAGCTATCTAAAAGATGTTCAAAACAGGGCGTTGGCTGATTATCAGTGGAACATACAACACGGAACGCCAACAAACTCTGCTGAAATGCAGTTGCAAAATACGGTAAATAAAGCCGTTAATGATCAGAAGATTGCCAAGTCATACCTTGATGATATGGCCAAGTCTGTTACCAAAACAACGGCTACAAAAGACACAACTGCCGAGGCTCCTGTTGGCGTAACTGATAAGTCTGCGGAAGGTTTAAAAAGCCTCGCAGCTCAAGCCTTTGGCGACCAATCCATGAATGATTGGGAAAAGACCAACAAGGTTATGAAGGCTGCACAGGAGGCTGGTGTAAACGATGCCGGCTTGCAGCAGATCTTTGGTAAAGATGTTGCAGACAAGTATCTCGGTCTGTACGGTGCTGGCTTGAAGGACTTTGTCAGCAAGACTTTGGACAAGAGTGAAGGCACTACGTTTGATGAGATTGCCACGATCAAAAAGGAAGCCCGTAAGTACAACATCACTCCTCAAGAGTTTGCCAAGTATTCAGGCATGGATGCTAAGCAGGCTGATGCCATGTTTGGTGCTTATGACACCGGTCTGGCTAACCTTGTTAAGAGTTGGCAAAAGGCTGACGCTGATGCAGGCACAGACAAAGATGCGCAAGCAAAAGCCGCAGGCGACAAGATCAAGACTTACCTTGCTTTGGAGCAGCAGTATGGTGTTACGGCTGAAGACATGGCTAAAGCTTATGGCGGTAATGTTACAGCCAAGGACATAACTGACTATATCCAGCCAGTTAAAGATGCCCCGCAGAAGATCCAGTCTTTGATTGGAGATACATCGTTAGGCGGTGCTGATATTCGTAAGACTATTGACAGCTTGAAGAGCGATCCGCGTATTCAGGGTATCTACGGGGCTATGCTAAACAAGCTAAGCGATGCTGCCAGCCAAGATTATTCTGGAGAATACGGTGGCAAAAAGTTTGAAAGTTTAAACCCCATCGCCGTAAGCAACGTCCTTTCGCAGCTTAAAGCTCAACAGACTGCTGGAACTGCGCAGTATTACCAAGGTGGTGCCAAAGAAGGTAAAAAAGGCGGCTTTGGATCTTTGGACGCAGTAACCGAGGATATGGCCAAGAACCTTGTGGCGGCTGGTATTACCGACATTCGTCAGGTTGGCCAAAAGACCATTACCACCAAAGATGAAGATGGTAATGACGTTACGCGCACAGAGATCATTAACAAAGTAACTGGCGAGCCTATCAATAAAGCCTCTAATTACGCAGAACGCACAACTGGCAACTCATGGTCTGGCACGTTTAAAGGCGCTGGAAACACAGGATATAACGTCCAGTTTAAAGATGGCAATCCAATCTTCTATACCACTGGCGCATCTAGCAGTGATATGGTGGACTTGGCTCCAGTATTGGCAATGGCTTCGTTTATCCCCGGTGCGGCTCCTTTTGTGGCTGGTATTAACGCGCTTTATGCGGCTGATCAAGGTAACTGGAAGGGTGCATTACTTAGTGGATTAGGCGCTGCTGGCCCATTGGCTGGTATGGCAGGAGCCGGTGCTGACACTGTAGCTAACATTGGGACGGCTTCTAAAATAGCTAACGTGGCTAATGCAATCTCTAATAAAGACTTGCTTAGCTTGGCTTTAAGCGGTACAAGCCTTGCGTCAGACAAGAACTTGCTGGGTGACAGCGCCTTTAATCCTAACGCCAAGATAGCTGGGGACTTCTCAACCAAAGATCTATTGTCCGGAGCATCCGTTGCTAAGGCCATCTCAGACAAGGATTTATCTTCTTTGGTAAACATTGGCGCTCAGATGTCTGGCAGTAAAGATGCTGTTACAGCGGCCAAAGGATTAGCGTTGCTTAAAGCTTTGGATAGTGGCAACCCAATGGCTATTGCGGCAGCTATACAGAAGATGAATTTAACGCAGGATGTGCTGGGTAAAGCCAGCGGTGGATTGGCTGCTTTGCCTGCTTGATAAAGCGCAGCGGCAAGGATACACTAGCAATAAAATCTTAACAGGTTTAAACAGGGGGATATTATGGGTGAAGATGACGAATTGGGTTATTTAAACGGAATTAATTCCAAAGGGTTTAACCTAGACATTGCTGACCTGCTTAAAAACACCGATGCTCTTTCAGAATTAAATCTGACTGGCGTGGGTGATCTGCCTAATTTGGATTTTAAAGACGTTAACCTCCCAAATTATGATCTTTCCCAGCTTGGTGAAATGGGCCTAACAGGCGTAGATTTAAACGACATGTTGAAGAACTTGTCGCAGGATACCTCTGGTAATAACTCTCTTTACAGCCTTGCTAGACTTTCTGATACAGACGGTTTACAAGCAACTGGCCGTGGTCAACTGTCAATGATTGACAGAGCTACAGGCGCAACAGGTCTTACTGGAGAAGGCTTCTTAAGTCTAAAAGATCTTCTTGGATCAGGCACAGCCGACGAAATTTCTCGTTATTCCCCCGGTACTGCTGACTATTCTCTGCGTTCAGGTATAGATGCAGAAGGCGGTCAAGGTTTTACAGGTGATGCAACCCGAGGCATGGGGTTAGCCCAGATGGGTGGCGCTCAAGGTTTGAGCCAATACATTCCAGCGCAGTACAGTGAAAGCCTTTTGAGGGATTTAGTTAAAAACAACCCCGGTCAATTTGCTGAGATTGAAAAGTACCTTGACGGTCAATATGACAAAGCAGGCTTGACTCCTTTCCGTGGAAGCGGTGGAACTTTAAGCGAAACAGGCTTCTTGGCTCAGAGCAGTAAGGCTAACCCATTGGGCGCTAAATATGCTATTGGCGATCCTAACTCATTCATTAACAACCCAGCCGTTACAGGCCAACAAGCCGCAGTTTCACCCGGTAGAACCGTTATTGATAACAAAGATGGCACGTATAAAGTGGTGACAAATGACAAAAACGGGACAAATACTCAAACTGTAACCAAAGAAGAGCTTACAAAAATTATTAACAACAGTGGAGGCAGTTCTGGAACTAATAAAGGCGCAGGTGCCAATGCCGCCAAAACGGACAACAACATGCTTTTGTTGTTATTGGCTTTAATGGCAATGATGAACAAAGGTGGTAGTAGTTCAGGAGCTTCTACAGCAACCATCCCTGAGTTAAGTGCCTCACGTTCACAATTGCCTTATGGCAAATCATCTGGTTCTACTGCCCGCCCCGGTGCAGGTGGCGTTAATTACTTCTCCCCCATGACTTACACACCAAAGGGTGCGGCTGGCGGTGGATTGATGGCTTTAGCTGGTGGTGGCATGTCTGACTTAGGCGGTTATTCTGATGGTGGTCACTTACTACGTGGCCCCGGTGATGGTGTATCTGACTCCATTCCTGCGACAATTGGAGATAAACAACCTGCCCGCCTAGCAACAGGTGAGTTTGTTGTACCAGCCCGTATCGTTTCAGAATTGGGGAATGGCTCTACAGATGCAGGTGCTAAGCGCCTGTATGACATGATGGATCGTGTACAAAACACTCGTCGCAAAACAAAAGGTGTTGCAACTGACACCAAAGCGCACAAATATTTACCTGTTTAAGGAACGACTATGGCTGACAATTTAATTAATAATCCCGGCGTAGGTGGAACTAATACACAAGGTTTGGCTGGGTGGGCTGGTGATTACATTACCAATTATTTAGGTAAAGCCAAAGCCCTTGGAAACGAACCTTACCAAGTGTATAAAGGCCCATTGACTGCTGGTGAATCTGCTTTGCAGACGCAAGCATTTAACACTGCAAGTAATTTGTCTGTTCCTGCGGGTATTGGTGCTGCGGCTAACACTGCCGGAAACATTGCTCAAAAAGCGCAGAATCTGTCATATACGCCTCAGACCACAAACTTTTTAGGTCAACCAAACAGTTCTGGGTTAAGTGGCCTTCCTAATGCTAACGACCCAAACTTTGCTGGTTTTGGTGCTCTACCTCCCGGCATGGAGGGGGATACGTCATACATGAAGGCACCCCAACAAAGTATTGCCCAACAGTACATGAACCCGTACTTGCAGGCATCTTTAGATCCTCAGTTGGCTGAAGCTAAGCGCCAATCAATGATTGCGCAACAAGCCAATGCAGCCAAGATGACTCAGGGTGGTGCTTTTGGTGGTGGTCGCTCAGCCATTATGGATGCGGAGAATCAGCGTAATCTGGGGACTAAGCTGGCAGACATTACTGGCAAAGGTTTAGATACAGCCTACGCTAATGCAATGGCTCAATTTAATGCCGATCAAAATCGTTTACAAAATGAAGCGCAGTTTGGTGCTACCTACGCAAATACAGGTTTAAACACAGCATTAAGTGCGGCGCAGGCTCAAGGTTCTTTGTCTAATACACAAAACACAGCAGGACTGGCAAACCTTGCGCAACAGCTTGCAGCAGGCAATACGCAACGTAGTATTGCGCAAGAAGGCATTACTGCTGACGCAGAAGAGTTCAACAAACAGCGTCAGTTCCCATACGAGAATGTTAAATACATGCGCGACATGATCAGTGGGCTGCCAGTATCATCTGTAACTAATACAACCCCAACCAATTCCTTCACGGATATGGCGCAGAACGTCACCACAATGACTGCAATGCTCAAAGCTCTTGGACTAATGAAATAGGACATATAAATGTTTACACAACCGTCCGTCAATCAAATTGCATCTGCGTATCAGGGTAATCCCGCACCTTTGGGTGCTAAGGTTGATCAAGATAGAAAGCAGCATGGTGGCATCCCCCAAGATCTGCGCCAGCTTATGGCTTTAAACGACATTACCGAAGGTCGTGGTGCTGCGGCTAATCAGCAGGCTTTAAACGTGCCTACAAACATGCCAACCATTGCGCAGAGTTTGCAGGAGCGTGCCCGTCAGGCGTTACAAGCTCGGATGATGCAACAGCAACAAGAGCAACAGCGTAAAGACGGAATGCCCATGACGGTTCCCCCAAATGTGCCCCGCCCTCCTATGCAACCACAAGCTCAAGGCTTAGATTCTTTGCAGAGTAATATTGGTCAAGGGTATGCTGATGGTGGCATTATTCGTTTTGCTACTCCTGACTTAAATCAAGTGGTTCCAGAGCCAGAGGAAACAAGTTCAACACTTGGTAATATCTTTAAGTCTATTGCAAACCCTATTACCAAATACATATCGGAAAATTACAAAAACCAACGTGAGCGTAGCAAAATTGCAGAGCAACTTATGGATCTTAATCCCGGGTTGTTAGAACAATTAACCGGCTCTCAAAGAGCGGAACGAGAGAAAAAAGCCAATCTCTTAAAAGCTCAATTAGAAGGCGCAGGCGCTGTTAAAGAAGCTTACCCAGAAACTGGCAAAGCAGAAAATTTGCGTCCATATGGACAATCTGATGCTGAGCGTGAGTTGGAAATGATGTTGCGCAAGACTCCTGCTTCACTAGAAGCAGAAAGAGCCGCACCTAAGTTTATCCCACCTAAACCAGCGCAGAATGTAAATCCCCCCGGTGGTGGCGCTCCTAGCGCCCCTCCTAAGCCAGCCACTAGCGGTTCAATGTCTATCTTGGATGAGTTAAAGAACGCTGGTTTACTTAATATGCCTATTGATGATGCCGCCCGTAAGAAGATTCAAGGCGACATGAACTTAAGCCCAGAAGACCAAGAACGTCTGGCTATTGAGAAGTTTAATAAGCAAGTGGGTCAAAGAGATCTGTCCGTCTACGACAAGATGGCGGCGGAGCTTGCAGCCCGCAAAGAACGTTTAAACGCTCCTAAGCCCGGCATTGAAGGTTTGCTGGACTACTTGTCCTTTGTTGCCCAATCAGGTGGACGCACTCGCGGTGAAGCTGGCGCTAAGGCTGCGGCTGCTATGCAGGCTCGTAACATGTCCCGCGAAGAGCAACAAGCCGGTCTCATGGAGAAGATCCTTGAGTTGGGCCAGAAGAAGTCTGAAGCTGAGTACGGTCAGAAAGAGAAGATGTATGACATCGGTCAGGCTCGCTACAAAGAAGTCTTTAAGAACGCTCATGACGCAGCTAAAGAACTGTTTAAATCAGATGAAGAAGCTCGTAAGCTTGGCTTAGATGCAGTGATGAAGCAAAAGCAGATCGATGCTCAGTTGGCTGTTGCTAAGATGAATCAAGCCTCAGCAGGCCGTGATAACCTGATGGAACGTGCCGCAGTCATTAGACGTGAGAACCCCGGCATGACGGTCGAGGAGTCTATGAAGCGTGCCGCTTTGGCGGCTGGTGCAACCTCTGTGTTTGGAACTGAAACCAAAGATACACAGAAAGCTATGCAAGACTATTTGGCTCTTGAAGACAAATACAAATACAACACGGTTGGTAATAGCGAGTTTGCTAAGAAAAACCGTGAAGCTTTTGCGCGTCAGTTAGCTGTGCTTAAAGCCCAATACCCAACTATAAATTTTGGCGCAGATGTTGTACCATCTGGTAAAGTGCCACCGGCTGGTACGATTATGGAGGGCTACAAATTTAAAGGTGGCAATCCAAACGACAAAAATAACTGGGAAAAGGTGTAAACGCTATGGCGGGAAAAAAACCTTGGGAAATGTTTGCCGACCCCGAGGAAAAAGGGCCGTGGACAAAATTTGCAGAACCTGAAGAAAAGAAAGCCGCTCCTTTTTCCCTTAAAGATTTAGCCCTTGCCACAGGGCAGGGCTTGGCTGGGGCGACTCAATCTATTACAGACATTGCAGGCGCAGGTAATGTTGCTTCTAAAGCTCTGAGCGACATCCAACAATCTGCGGCTGAAGCCATGACACCTGAGCGTCAGGCTGAGATCCGTCGTCGCCAAGAGATTAAGAAGAAGGCAGAAGGCAATACTTGGGAAGAGATTAAAGCTGTGCTCGGTGGAGCCGCAGAAGCCCCCGCTCAGACTCTCTTTCAAGGAGCCGCATCTATTGTTCCTATGGCTCTTGCAACTGCGGCAGTGCCAGAAGCGGCTATTCCAGCCCTCGCCTCCCGCATTGGAGCACTTGGCGTATCAGCTAAGACCGCAGAGAAGGTCGCTTCTCTTGCGCCCGCTTCTACCGTTGGCGCGATCATGGGCGTTGGTGGTCAAAAAGGCCAAGACTACGAGACTGTCAAACGTGAGTTGCTTGAGCGTAAAGTTCCTGAAGCTGAAGCAGAGCGCCTAGCTCAGAAAGCCGCAGAATACTCATTAGAAAACTTACCCCGCCAGCTTATATCTGGTGGTGCTGGCGCACTGGAAGGTGCACTAGGTATTGAAGCTCTTGTTGGCCGTGCAGGCAAGAAGCCTCTCTTAAGAGAAGGCCCGTCACAGAAACTACCAGAGCCAACATGGAAAGAAGCTATTGGTAAGAATGTACTGGCTGAGGCTACGCCTGAAGCAATTCAGTCTGCGGTTGGCACTGCTGGCACGAACGTGGCCCTTACTCAGGCAGGCATCCCTACAGACATTACCCAAGGCGTTGTTGCAGGCGCATTGCATGATGCGTTAGTGGGCGGTGTACTTGGTGGCGTAGCATCTCCATTGAAGATGAAAGAGTTGCGTCAAGAGTATGTAAGTAATGAAATCAAAGGCCAGCAGGAATACCAGAAGAAACAACAAGAAGAAATAACTGCTATTCAAAAGAAGATTGATGCAGAGTTAAGCTCAACGCAGAACCCATTGGGCGCTTTCACCATAGATGAAATTGGCCCTGATTTATCTAAACTTGTTGAGCAGCACCGCGCATCAACAGGTAAGCCAGCACTCACTTCTTATAGCTTAGATGATGTTGTTGATGCCCTACCCGGCAAGAACAAGGTCAAAGAAGCTGAGAGTTTAAACGCATTGATTACGGCCAAGTCTGGTTACGCTGGTGAGGTTTACACGCCTGACCAAATCATGACGATTGCGCAGGAAAAGAACGTTGACACAACCACGCCCGGTTTTGCTGACTTCCTTTCTAGGACAACTGGTATCAGTGATCCTTCACAGATGTCTCAGCCACAACTCCATGCGGCTATTACAACGCTCTCTAGTCTGCCCGGCTTCACTACGACTCAAGCGTTGCCTGAAGGCTCTAACGCAACTCGCTACACGCCTGAGCAGTACACACAGGCTGTTGAGAGTTTAAACGTCAAGATGGACGCGCTGGCCAAAGATGAGCTAACCGTCAAGGAAGCCGTCAAAGCCATCCAGACCTCAACAGGTTTGAAGAACCAACCTGCCACCGCACTGCTCAATGATGCTAAGCGCAAGGGTGAACTGACGCTTGATGACAAAGGATTAGTTAGTGTTCCCTCACGTGCAATGCCTGCTGGATACGGCATTGAGGAAAGAGTTGGCCCTGAACAAGAGACCGCAGATTCTTACGACATCATGCGTGGTGACGAGAAGCTGTTCTCTACGGACACAGAGAAGTCTGCCAATGAGTTTGTTGGCAAGCTACAAAGAACCACAGATTCTGAGCTTAAGAAGGTGGATTCAGACATCAAGGCTTTGGATGAAAAGATCACCAAGTCCGAGGATGATTTAAACAGACTGACCATTGAGGGTAAGTTTGGCACGCCAGAATACAAACTCGCAGATGTCAAACACCAGACATTGTTGGATTCTTCTCTGCCAATCATCACAGAGTTGCAGGCCAAGAAGGAATCTTACTCAACACCGTTGGCCGTTATGCCAACAGGACTCAAGAAGTTTAAACCCAAGTCTTACGTTGTACGTAAAGGCGAAGGTGTCAGAACCGTCAAAGAAGACCGTGCTGAAGCAGAACAAGCCATCTTTGGAGAACTGACTGACGCAGAGCTTCAAGACCTATCCAAGAAGCGTTCGCCCGCGTTGTTAAAGCGTGTAAACGCAGAGATTCAACGTCGTGCAGCTATGCCTGCTCCGTCGGCTCCTGCGACAGGGGCAACTCCTGAAGACCAAGCTAAGTTAGACAGGCTAAAACAAGACTTGCCAGCCATGCTGGATCGTTTTGGTTTAAAGGATGTTGGAGTCAAGATTGTTAATGCTATCGAGGGCGGTGCTGAAGGCTCCTACGAAGCTAACCTGATTCAGATTGCACTGGACGCAGTTAATCCTATCCGCACCCTGCGCCATGAGTCTATCCATGCCTTGAAAGAACTTGGTTTCTTTACCCCCCAACAGTGGGCGGCATTGGAGCGTCAGGCTAAGAGGGAATGGGTACAGAAGTATCTGAAGGATAAAGAGTTCCGTACAGATGATGGCGAGATCATGAGCCGTTACGATGCCTACAAGACTCCCGGCATCGCCAGCAAAGAAGGTTTAAACGAGGATGAGATTATTGAAGAAGCCATCGCTGATGCGTTTGGTGACTTTGATGCAACTAAAGCACCTCCCGGAATGCTGACTGCGCTCTTGAACAAGATGCGTAATTTCTTTGATGCGCTGCGTAGTTATTTAAACGGTGAAGGCTTCCAAACTTACAAGGATGTCTTTGGCAAGATTGAGGCGGGTGAGCTTAAAGCTACCACTCCATCTAAAGAAGGCGAAGCCAAAAAGTCTTTGCCAATTACTGAAGAACAACGCACATACAAACTAAACGTTGAGCGTGAAGAACGCAAGATGGCTAGAACTGCGTCATTGACTGAAGATGAAAACGCCGCAGTTACAAAAGACGCAGAACGTTTTGGCTTATCAGAAGATAAAGTTGATGAGATTGTTAAGACAATCATTGCCGACAAGAAACGCTACCCAACTTCTCAAGGCTGGGCTGACCTTAAAGTTATTGGTATTGATAGCAAGCTTGATGATGAAGGCAACCCAATTGCTGGGTCTGAGTCTCCTAAGTACGCTCCTATTTCCTACGCATATAACGTACCGCCCGGAGCAACCAAAGCACCGAATAAAGTAGATCAGGTCTGGCTCGGCAAGGTTACATCCAAGTTCCAAAACTTGGTTGAAGACCTGTATAAACGTGCGGCAAGTGGCGATGTTACTGCCAAGAACATCATTGCTCATCAAACTTGGTACAAGAACGTAGCAACCACGTTGCGTCAAGAGTACGGTGGCTATGGTGATACGTTGGCTGATTTGCTTGGAGCAACTAGCCCCAACACGCCAGTGGATACAAACTGGAAGTTCTCTATTGATGCTATGCGCAGATTTGTGCGTGGCGACTTCAATGCTGAGATGGCTAAGTTTGTCAAATATCTTGATTCAGGCAAGTCCCCATCTAAGTACCCTGCGGATGACAAGATTCGTCAACTTAGTGGTAAGTTGTACGGCATGAACTCCACTAATGCTATGTTGGCGTTGGCAGATACATGGAGAGCAATCAAGCCCGGACAGGCTCCAAAGGCTCGTAACTTTGCTTTAAACCTTATTGGTCAATCCAATATGGCGACCATTGATGTGTGGGCGGCAAGGATGTTACGTAGAGCCGCAGACATGGTCAAAGGTGCAGACTTCCCCCGCATCCCACCGCCAGCCGAACAAGGTGTATCAGGCACATGGAACGCTGATGCTACAAAGGTAACCGGAGCATTTGGCTTTGGCGCTGATGTCATGCAAAAGGTGTCGGACAACCTAGCCAAGAAGGGCATTAACGTTGCTCCTCCTGACTTGCAGGCGATTGCTTGGTTTGCAGAAAAAGAACTGTGGACTAAAAAGAACTGGACAAACAGAGCCGGTGAAGGTGGCTCATTTGAAGAGAACATTGAGAGCTTGCCAACCGAGCGTTACATTGCCGGTCACTCCGTTCAAGTCGGAGATAAAGAACCTGAGACCAAGGAAATCAAAGCTGTACAAAAACAGCTTAGTAACTTGCTATCCAAAGACAAGAGCGTCATTGCTTTCCGCGTGCAAGACACCTCCGGTCTGTATGGCGGCACGGTAGAGAAATCATTTGACACTGAGATTGTTGTTGAGAAGGGTAAGTTTGACCCTGATCCATTGGTCGAGGCGTTGGCAAACATCTCCAAAGAGAACAACCAATACGACATCTTTATCTCTAAAGTTGTTGGCCCAAGAGAAGACAATTTAAACGCTCGTCCGGGCGTTGAGATTTATTTCAAGACGCAGCAGGATATGAGCAAGATCATGCCAATCCTAAAGCGGTTTACATCTCGTGGGCAAGATGGATTTACGCTGGCTGTAGACCCGCGTTTAAACGATGAATCTGGTCAATACATGGGCGTAAGGTTGCAGTACGTGCCTGAGATTTCTATGCGCTGGGATGAAGGTTTACAACAAAAGATGTTGATTCCCGGCCAGTTAGAAAGAATCTTAAACGGCAAAATGCAGTTGCTAAATAACATCGTTGCGGAAGTTTCTGCAATGGAAGGCGTTGCTTATGCCGCTACAGCAAAGTACGATACGATAGTAATCGGTAAGGAGAATTATGATGAGTACACTTCTGGAAGAACTGCCCCAAGAGATCAAGCGGCTCCAGAGCCAGTATGGTTCGGACAACCCGTACGTGACCATGTTGAAAGAGCAATTACGCGCCTTAGAGGAGACACAGGGCAAGTCAGCACAGGAAATCTACCAAGTGTCGATGAAACCCAAGGCGAAAGAAAGCTAAGTCTACGTCAGGCTCCTGATACTCCTGAGTTTAAACAGTGGTTTAGAGACAGCAAGATTGTTACGAAGCCAACAGTACGCTTTGAAGATGGCGAGAAGATTGTTGAACCCGGTCAGCCAAAGGTCATGTACCACGGCACTGCCCAAGACATTACTGAGTTTAGGCCAAAGCAAGCAGGTGCAATCTTTGTAACAGATGATCCTGACATTGCTGAAGGCTTCTCAAAAGATAGCCAAAGTTGGATGTCTGCACATGCGGATCAATTTTTAACGCCCGCACAATTAGATCGGGGCGTTAAGCAGGCCATTAAGATTATTCGCAGCGAGTATGGTAATGATTCTTTGGGCCAAGAGATGATTGCTAGTTTGGAATCAGGCAAGTACTCTGATGCCACGGCTGAAGCTCAAGAATATTTACGCAGTGTTTATAAAAACATGTTGCCATCTAACCCTAACGTCATGCCTGTGTACGTTAGTGCACAAAACCCTTTTGATTATGAAAATCCTGCCCACGTACAACAAGTTGTTGATGAGTTAAACAAAAACTTTGATAGCTACGGTCGCAAAATTGGCGATAAAGAAAAAGGCGATATTGCACGCGGAAATTGGGAGCGGATTGAGACTAGCACTGTACAGCAGGCCATCCGCAAGTTAGATTTTGATGGTTTCTATGTCCGTGAAGGCGGCATCAAGAACCTTGCAGTCTATAGCCCAACGCAGATTAAGTCTGCCACAGGTAACATTGGCACATACGACAAGTCTAACCCTGACATCCGTTATAGCCTGCGTAACATTCAAGACGAAGTAAACACACTGCCTAACGGTACAGCTATCAACGCTAGTATCAACCGCATCACTACCGCTCGTGAGCCAGAAGGTTACTTTGAACGCATCATTAATGCGTTTAAACCACAAAGCGTAGATGCGCTGCGCCAACAGTTCCTAAATCGCTACAACCAACTTGGTGTGTATGACATGGAAGTTGCTAAGCGTATGGGTGGTGCGGCTCTCCTTGCTGACTCAAGCGCAGAATCTGCCGCTTTGATGTCAGACAATGCCGCCGCTATTGCATCTATGGCTTGTGGTATTGAAGGTAAAGGTGGTATCCCTGTCTTTAACAAAGGCTACACAACCATCAACAATGCCAACGGTGAGAAGGGTGTCCTTGAGATCCTGATGCCTTTGGCTAAGACTGGCGACCCCCGCATCTATCAAACGTACCAATTCTGGGCCGGTGCTAAGCGCGGTAAGCGTCTGTTGTCCACAGGCATAGATTACACCTACACACAGGCAGATCTTGCCTATGCCGCTGAACTGGAAAAGAAGTATCCTGAGTTTAAACAGGTACAGGAAGACTGGATCAAGTACAACAACGGACTGATGAAGTACGCAGTAGCCACAGGTGTCCTTGCTCCAGAAAGAGCCGCAGAGTTCATGAAGTACTCTGACTACATTCCTTTCTATCGTCAGATAGATGGTGAAACGACTGTCGGGCCTAGACTGTTCCAGAACATCTCTGGCGTTACACCACCTAAGAAGTTGAAGGGTATCAAAGAAGGGCAAGATGCTCCTCTGGCTGACTTCTTAGAAACCATTGTTCGTAACACGCAGTCCATCATTCAATCAGGAATGAAGAACACTGCGGCTCAGCGTGCTATCGGTCAGGCTATGTATTTAAACGTTGCCGCAAAACGCAATGATGTGTCCTACGCTCCCGGAGTTGTAACTGTCTTGGAGAAGGGTAAACCCGTATCTTATGACGTAGCCGATCAATTGTTCATTGATGCTGTTAAGAGTTTAAACCTACCAGAATTACCATTCCTAAGTTTCTTTGCTGCGCCAGCAAATCTGCTTCGCAACTTTGTGACCAAAGATCCCGGCTTCATGATGGCTAACTTGATGCGTGACTCCTTGTCTGCGTGGGTGACCAGCGGTGCAAAGATGACACCTATTGCCGCAACCATTTCTAACTTTGGTAAAGCCATTGGTGGAACTGATCCGGCCTACCTTGCCCTGCGTAATGCAGGTGTAATCGGTGGTTACGAGTTTGCCTCTGGTGTAGAGAACAGCGGTATTATCTTGGGCAAAAGCCTGCGCAGAGCCACAGGAACTCAGACTGGCACAGAGAAGGCTCTTAAGCCGTTTACAAGCCTCTGGCGTGGCCTAGAAAAGGGCACAGAGGCATCTGATGCCGCTACCCGTATGGCCGTGTACAAAGCGACCTTGGAGCGTACAGGAAACGAGGCAGAAGCCATCTACCGTGCTATGGAAGTGATGAACTTTAACCGTAAGGGTAACCTTGCTATTGTTCGCATTCTGACTGCGGCTGTTCCATTCCTTAATGCACGTATGCAGGGCTTGGATGTGTTCTACCGTGCCGCCTTTGGCAAGATGGCTAGTGAAGATGCCGCCGCTATTCAGCGTTCGTTCTTCATCCGTGGCTCAACCCTCATGGCTTTGTCTGCCATGTATTGGTTCCTGACCCATGATGATGAGGAATACCTAAAGCAAGAGCAAGAGACAAGGGATAACAATTGGTTGTTCCCCTCTGCCGGTATCCGCATTCCAACACCATTTGAGGTGGGTACATTGTTTAAAGTGATCCCTGAGCGTTTGCTTGAGTATTCTTTTGGTAGCGACACAGGCAAAGATCTGTCCGACTCCATGAAGCGTGCATTGATCTCAACCTTTGCGTTTAACCCAATACCACAAACAGTATTGCCATTCGTTGAAGCACGTACTAACTACTCATTCTTCACAATGCGTCCCATTGTGGGACAAGGTATGGAGAACGTAGCCAAGGAATTCCAAGAGGCTCCCAATACATCTGATTTGGCAAAAATGATTGGCAAGTCTTTGGGTGAGTCTCCCATTATGGTTGATCACATCATGAAGGGTTACACGGGTTCTTTGGGAATGTATGCAATTGATCTGATTGACGCAGTCCTGTTTAGTAATGACGCATCACCTAGGCCAGCCAAACGCTTTGAGCAGATGCCTGTCATCAAGCGCTTTGCTTTGGACAGGGAAGCCAAGGGAACTGTTACCTCCTACTACGACCTCAAGAACTCAGTGGATGAAGTGGTGAGAACCGTCAACTTGATGGAACGCACAAACAACACAGAGGACATGAGCAACTACATTGAGAAGAATGCTCAGATGCTTGGTATGCGTAGCTACATTAGTAGCATGGAGAAAGATATGAAGACACTGCGCGAAGCAACCATTCAGATCCGCTCCTCTGATATGTCTCCTGAAGAGAAGAGGGACTCTTTGCTTGCTATCACCCAAGCTCAGAACGCAATGACAGCCAATGTGAGAGAAGTTAAGAAATCTATCTCACAGTAAGATGATCCCCCTCAAAGAGCCAGCCAATGGTTCTGCGATGGGCTTCATCCCATTTCTCTTTGCGTTCTTCCTTGTTTAAACTCTTGCCTTGGTCAATATCCGCGTGGCAGCTAAAACATAGCGCAGCGATTCGGTAATCATGGGCTTTGAGTCCCATGCCCTTTCCATCCTTCTGTTGATTGGAATGAGAGGCTACCACCGTGCCATCCTGCGCCCCGCAGATCTGACATGGTGATTCCCTCACAAGGTCAAGCAGTTGCCTATTCCGGTACATCTTGCTTGGCTAAGAAGTTGATGTAACGGGCTATCTCATGTCCGGTGTAGTCGATGTCTTTGTAACCTGCAAATCTTGCTGCAATCCGTTTAAACGCAGCCTGCTGGGCTGCCGTCCAAACTTCGTAGCTCCACCCTCCGTCATCTTCAAAGGCTTTACTGCCAATGAAGTCACAGTATTCCTTTTTGCATTCGTTCATTCTGATCCTTGTAATGTTGTATGGGAAGTTTAGCTTTTTGTTTAACCAACTTCCTTAGCCAATCAGCCCCACCAAGATCTAAAAACATCAGCCATTCAACGTCTGACATCCTTACTTGCCTGCCTTTTAGTGGCATAGGAGGTTTAGGTCTGGGCATTCTTTGGCCTCCGTGTTGCTCTAAGCGTCCAGCACCCAGCGCAGTACCATCTGTTTAAACCCATCTGGATACCGCCTTCTGGCGGTTTCTGCTGCGTACATTTATCACACTGTTTAAACTGATGTGTGCTGGGTGGCATACCGTTTAGGTCTAGCTGTTGCTTTACAAACCCATTCATTTCTTCATATTCCTTACGTAGACCGCAAAGCTTGCGGTTGTGTCTCCACCGTTCTTCATGGCTTCAAACTCCTTAGCCACCTCTTCTAAGGTATTGTTCCTGATCTGATTGCTAACAGGATCCAGTTGTTTAAGGATCATCTGCCTCTTGCGCCACCCCAGCGCCTTCTCCCATATGTTTAAACTTGGTTCGCTCATTTCTTTCTCCTAGTATTTTGTTACTCCACTCAACTTTGTAGATGCCACCATCCAAATCAAAATCAATTCGTATGTTGCACTCAATAAGGTACGGATGTAGGCTGACACCCAATCCATCCATATTCTGATTAACTCGGTAGTACTTGCTGACACGTGTCTTGCCTCGATCTTCTTCTGGCGTGAACTGCCTGTACAGCGGCTCAGGGGTTTTGGGTTTGCTCATTCTTTGCCTTGGCATCCATGCAGTCTTTACAAATAAACTTGTGTAGCCCTGCCGCAATCCTAAGATAACCGCCAACCGGAGACTTATTTTTTTGGCATTTCCAACACATCTTCCATTTTTGGCTCATGCGCTTTTCGTTTCTCTTTTGTCCTCTAAGAGCCGCAATGTTGCCTGCAAGAACATTTCCAAATCCAGTACCTCTCATGACTTCTCCTTCAGCACCACCTCTAGTGCATCAAGAGCCGCATCCCAAGTGTTGTAGTCAATGCTGTTTGTAAACGACTTCACAACAGCCTGTGCCGCTTGCTCAATCTTCTTTAGCCTGCGGTTCTCTGCCTCTAGGTCTGCAATTGTTAAGTCCATCTCTCTCTCTGCGTTTGTCATTTAATCTCTCTCCCTTGCTTTTAGCATTTCATCTGCCATTGAATAAGCATCCTCTGCCAAATACCTTCTCCAGTAATCTTCTCCACTATTTGCATATTTTTCATACAAAGCGGGGATTATTTGTGACGCAAAATAGTCACGTAATGTCATACCCGTACAAGTCATGTCTCCATGTTTCCAAGGAAATGCTGTTGGTGTTTCGTTTATCATTCGCCTAACTCCTCAAATATTTGGTCTGTTAAATCACGTACACGGTCAAGGACTGCGTTTAAATCAGCCTTTGTATGGAAGCTTCCTGTCACCGCCATCTTGATGTTTGTCAGCGCCCTGTACATCTCCGGCCCCTTGATGGCAAATAACAATCTGTCTTCGTCATCAGGGTAGTTAAACTCAAGTATTACTTTCGGTTGCATTCAGTCTCCCTATTGGTTTAGCAAGCAACCAATGATCCCCCAAACGCAGGACTGCACGTACCCACTTGCGTTGGTTGTGCCGATTGATATGTTCGGGAACCATATCGTTGTTGTAGATCTGACGGGCTTTACGCCTTAATTCCTCAACTTTCAACATTTTGCATAGTCCTTTTCTTTAGATGATCCGGCATCTTTGAAGCAATCCAATAGCCAGCAGCGTTTAAACTAAAACCTTTACCAATCATTTCTTCAGTAGTCATGCATCTGCGATCTACTCCATGCTTGCCTGTGCGGTGCTTATCAAATGCACCCGTACTGTTAAAGTATTCCTTGCATGCCTGACATTGATTGTGATTACCCTTTAATATTTTCACCATCAACCTCCCTCATGATTAGGTTTGCAATCTCTTCATTAATCAATTCTCCAAATGATTTACCTGACGGGAATCTCATCTGCGATGCTTGATGGGCATTGATTACATTGGTAGCCGCATTTAGTCCGTCATTGAATCCTTTGAGATAAGGGTTGTCCTGTGCCATACGCACTTCCAATCCCTCACGCAGAATCCTAGCCATCGTTACCTTCTTAGCCTTGGCGAACTTCTTTAACTTGACGTAGTCGGCATCATCCAAGTACGTCATGAATGGCTTAACTTTTTTAGAAAGGGTCATCAGTTTTCCTTACAGATTCAAACTCATGGAGTAGCGCATCAAACTTATATTTAGCGTCTACGTTGCCATGAAGCTCTGTGCGGGACTCAATTCCACAGCGTTTACACAACATGTGTGCAGCATCTGTTTCGTTGTCACACAACAGGAACTCTTGAAAGTCATGGTCGCGGCAAAGCATCCCTGCCTTAGCGACTCGATTGCTGTACGGGGTTGGTGATTCATCATCTTGAATGCGAACCACCGCACAGGCGTATCTCGCCCCAACAAAGTCACGCAGAATCTCTTCCGGTACTTCATCAGGGTGCAGAGCAAGCGTCAGGATAAAACCTGTACGGTCTTGCTTCAATGCCACCTTACGGGCTTCAAACTGCAATGCCATCAATTTGCGCCTGTAAGTAAGAGATTACTGCTCGGTAGCCAATGGCATCTTGATTGAGTTGCTCTATCTCATCAAGGGTTGTAAGGTACAAACTTCTCCAGCCATCAACTTCATTGTTTAAACGGCCAACCTCGCTGCGCACAATTTTTTGGCCTTCTGTGGGGGCTACTGGCTTCACCTTCTTTGCCTTCTTCTTGGCGTTATGCAAGACTTGGTAGACATAGGTTGTGGTTACGCCACAAGCCTTGGCAATATCTACAGGCTTGTGTGTAGGATTGGCTTCTTTATAAGCACGGATCTGTTTGGCTTTAGTCATGGTCTCTCCTCAGAATGGAATGTCTTGGTCGTCAGCAGGGAATTCCTGCGCTTGGTTCTCTTGACGTGTATTGCCTTGTTCTTTAGGAACGTAGCGATCTACAGCCAATGACAGGAACGTCTTGCCGTTCTTGGCAACCTTCTTCCAACCGGACAGGCGAATAACTGTCAGGCCGTCTTCGGTCTTCAGATTAGTCAGGTCTTTAAGGTTGATGGAAATCGTTCCAAAGTAATCAGGAGACTTGGGGGTCTTCTTGCTTTGGGTTGCGAAAAGGGAGCCTGTATCCGGCTTTGCTTGGTAATCACTCATTTGGTTTCTCCGTTTGGTTAAGTTGTAGCTTCAATGCTTTGAAGCAATCTAAGACCTCCTTGTAAAGAGGAGGGTGCGTTTCCTTCAGCGAATCAAGCTGAAGTTCATTGCTCTTCCAGTAGCTGTTTAAACCCGCCACTGTGGTGCAGTGGGATGTCCACTCAATCATTCCGTCAGCAAACAATTTACGGCTTGCATCTGAGTCATCCCAATCCTTTGGTTGTGGCGACTTATTGGCTACCTTGACAACAGGCTTTGGAGCCTCTGCCTTGGGCGTAGGAGCGTCTTTCTCATCAGACTCAGGCAGATCCTCACCCGCATAGATATAAAGCCCCAAACCATGCAAAGCAAGGGCTTTGGTCATACACCGCATGATGGCTGTGTTAACGGCAAACGCATCGGGATTAAGGATGGGTTTGTTCTTGTAGTCCATGACGGGCAACATACAGGTTCTGCCTTGCCCAAACAGATTGACTGTGACCCACACCATGCCTGTGCCATTCACATCCATATAGGGTTTGTCGGCAAATGTGTGCACGATAAACGTGGCGGTGGAATCAGCCTTAAGGGCTTCAGCCCATGCCCATGCCCATGACAGGTAGGTTAGGTTGTTCTTCTTCTCGGTATGCTCGTTGACGTTAACTTTGAGCAGATCATGGGGCGACATTTGTGTTGTCGTTGTTTCTTTTTTCATCTTCTTCCTTTTCTAATTTGTTAATTAAAACCGTAAGGTTTGTTCCAACTGAGTCTTCAATAAAATCAAGGCAATCCTCAGTAGTCCATCCCTCTTGGTAAACGCCTAAAGTGATATCACCCAAAAGATCTTCAATTCTTTGTGCAATGTCCAAACAAGTGTCTTGATCTCTGCCTTGGACAATCTCCATGATTTCTTGCTTAACTTCATTAAGTTTCATTTAACTCTCCTTGATACTGTTTACACCACTGGCTGACTCCACAGAAATCTCCTGTGCATCGCTTGTACTCACCTTTTCTTTCCTCGACATAGCCTTTTTCCTTTTCTGCCAACTCTGTGGCTTCCTCTATTGATTTAAATACACGGATCGCAGTCTTGCGTCCCTCTCTCTTCACTGCGTAGATGGTGTCGCTCATCCATCTATCTTCATCGGTACAGGGCTGTAAGTCCTCCCCGAATTCTTGGGCTTGCTTGGCAACACGGTGCATGTCCAAGCGTTGGCGTACATAGGTCTCTGTGGTAACTGAGTCCCACATTGGGATGTCAAGCATCACTGCCTCTGCCTCGGGATAGTTCTCCTGAGTGGAATGTGCAGAGTAATCTTTAATGATTGCGCAGATCTTCAGACCGCAGACCTTTTGCTTCTTGACTGTCTCGATCAACCATTTGTAAATGTTGAGTTGGGTAACCCAGTCATTCTTAGACTTCATCACTGACCACGCCTTAACAAACTTGTAATCAATGATTACGATTCCGTCATCTGTGTGTTCCTGTAGGTCAACTGCACCACTGATAGTTATTCCGTCGATGGAATGAAAGATACGTTCCTCGTTGGTGTAGCCCTCAATAGCCTTGCCCTCAAGCTTGGCGTGCATGAATGTTCCAAGCTGAGATGCAATCAGTTTGGTAACGTCGATCACAATCTCCTCGTCATACTGTTCGCGCATTCTGCGAATCTTTGGTGGCGACATTAACTCTGTTACGCTATACTGAGAAGCACCCTTTGTGTAGAAGTCTCTTGCAAGCAAAGCCACTAACGGTGCGGGTAAGCCTTGTTTGTTGGTTATTTTCATTTACTCTCCTTAAGGTCTGTATGAATCCAGAACTCAATAATAGCGATGCTCCGCAAGAATTGCAAGCACTATCACAAATTATTTTTGGAGAGCCTGCATCAAAAGCAAATTCTCGGAGAGTTGTACGCTTCGGTGGTATGTCCCGACTGATTAAGTCTGCTAAAGCATTAAGTTACTCTGATGTATTTAGACAACAGTGCAAGCCACTTGCTACTCTAATGACGGGTGATCTGCGGGTTACTCTGCATATTTTCTATGCTTCAAGACGACCCGACTTGGATGAGAGCTTGATCCTAGACCTGATGCAGGGTCTTATATATGAGAACGACCGACAGGTTAAAGAGCGTCATTGCTACTGGGGGCTAGACCCTGACAACCCAAGGGCAGAGATCATCATTGAAAGAATCCCTGAAATTGCTCCAAAAAAAAGCCCCTCCAAGAAACCTCGGAGGGGCTAAATCTCACAAACGGAGAGAGGAGAGTACCGGCAACTGCAAGTTGCGGTGTGTGAAGTTTAAACTATTTTTTCTCCAGCAGCAACTCCGCCCGGGGTAAATGTTTAAACGTTCCCAGCAGCCCCGGCGCACCATTTTTTGTTTAAACACTCCCCCCAGAAAGTCGCCATTTTTTCATTTTGCATACAGATTGAAAATATTTTAAAAAGACTTGACAACATTCCAATAAGTTGTGATACATTCGGGTTGTTGCTGTAGTGAGCAATAGATTAAGCCATTTACACATGCGTTTCGCTTTACCTAATGCTTTCGGTCGGAGAGTCATAAGGTAAGGTCACTACCGAAGCGCAGTTGTAAATGGCTTTTTTGTTTTTGGAACTAGGACGGGTGTCGGGTTAGCGCCAACACAGGCTCCTAGTTATGGACGAAACACTGCTTTATGTGAACCGTCCTAGTTCCTCCTCCTCCTACGACAACCGTACTCCACACGATAGCAAGGGGTAGAAATCTGCCTGCGTGGAAGCAAAGGGTTACGTGGTATGCCGTAAGGCTAGGGGGCAGTTCCCGAATAACCCACGGTGCTGGTCGTATCTGCAAGCACAGGGGTCAACTAACGTTGACATGCAGAAGCCGAAAGGCGGTGAAACCATCCCTCTCTACTCCATGTCTATGGGGTAGGGGGGTCTTTGGGTGAAAATTATCAACAAGCCCCCCAAGGGGCGTTAAGGAGAGAGTAAATGACAAGGTTTGAAATTGAACACATGTGGAAAGTTGCCAGTAACGATCCACATCATGACTACAACTGGAATGACGCAGTCGTTATAGCCTTTGCCAAGCTAGTAGCACAGCATGAGCGTGAGGCGTGTGCAAAGGTGTGTGATGAATTTCCGGATGTTGGTTACATTGATAAAAAACTTACATCTGACTATCACGCACATTTAATACGTCAAAGGGGACAAGCATGAAATACAACGCAGAACAAATTACCTACATGCTGGCGGAGGCAATAGACCAAAACCGCGAGTACAAGTCATGGCATTGCAGTACTCAGCACTTGATGGCCCTTGTTGAAAGGGTTGTTGCCGAGGAGCGTGAGGCGTGTGCGAATACGGCTGGTCTTGCATTACTTGGCGCAGATAAAGCACTAAGAGATCGGGTTTTGAAAGCCATCCGAGCAAGGGGACAAGCATGAAAATAAAAATAGATTTATCTGATGTGTTTGCCGCAGAACAAAATCAATATCACGCCCTGTATTTGATGAAGCAGGACATTGACTATCGGCATTTTGATTTTGCCATGCACGATCAATTTGAATATCTATATTGGAAAGATGTTTTTGAAGAGCTTTACGAGCAATATAAAGTTGAATATTTGGAATTTAAAAATCATGCACGGGGGCAGGCATGAAGCAACGTGTTTACACCGTGGGCGTAGGTGATCAGGTCAGACTTATCCGTGCATCCAACCGCAGACAAGCGATAGCGCATGTGTCATTAGGGATTATGACAATACGAGTTGCCACACAGGAGGATATTATTAACCAATTAGACAAAGGAGTACCAATAGAAAACTACACACCGCCCGAGCAAATAGAACTAGAACTTTAAATAAAAACAGGAGAGAGAGATGGAAGCAAGAGAAAGAGATTTTCAGAGGTTCGTCAAGCACCTTGATGAAAGCCATGCAGGGGTTATATCAGCCGCCAATTGGCTTAACAGTTTGGGATACTCAGTAACAATCCCGCCCTCGACTGTGTCAGACAGTTACGAGAACCGCATGAAGCACGTAGATAACGGAGACCTCTACATCAACATGCGGGTAGAAGTCAAGACCCTTGGGATCACGTTCACAAGCAAGGCAGATTGGAAGTTTGGGGATAAGTTCATTGTCTGCGCCAAGCATTCCTTTGACAACGCCAAGCCAAAACCGTATGCGTACATCATTCAAAGCGCAGATTTAACACACATCGCAGTGGTTAATTCTTCTACGTGTAAACAATGGTACTCAGAAAAACGCAAGGACTCAAGGTACGAAGACGTAACGCAAGATTTTTACCTTTGCCCGATTGACCTTGTTAGGTTTCATGCGGTTTAATTAACATCCAAAGGAGCAAATAATGACACGCAATTTCAAGCAAGAGTACAAGACCCAACAAGAACGAGGCGAGCATGAGAACCGAATGGAACGCCAACGTGCCCGTAGAAAATTGGACGCTAAGGGGGTGACCCGACAAGGTAAAGACGTAGCCCACGTCAAAGCACTGAGCAAGGGTGGATCTAACGCAGATGGTGTGAGACTGGAAGCTCCCAGCAAGAACCGTTCGTTTAAACGCAAGTCAGATGGTTCAATGAAATGAACGCTGAGTTTGTGGATCAGTTCCACTTCAACGAATCTACTCGGGTAGCTTGCCCGTACTGCTCTGCTGAACGCAGAAAATCAAATCAAAAAGACATGACCCTAACCCGCAAATCAGACGGGGCAGTCGTGTTTCATTGCCATCATTGCCAGACTAACGGCTCAGTCCAACCACAACAGGAGAGAATTTTGTCAGCCGTACCAAATCCAACAATTGTTTCAAACAAACTGCAAGACACACATTACGCATGGTTAGCCACACGAGGCATTTCCAAGCCAACCGCAGACAAGATGAACTTGTTTGCATCAGAGAAATACTTTGGTAAGTTAGGTAAGACCGCAGATGCCATCGGCTTTCCTTACTACAGGAAAGGTGCATTGGTTGCCGCCAAGTACAGATCATTCCCTGAGAAAGACTTCACGCAAGACTCAGGCGGGGCGCATGACTTCTTTGGCATTGATCTAATCAAGAAAGATCAGCCACTCATCATCGTTGAGGGCGAGATAGATTGCTTATCCCTCATGGAGTTAGGCTTTGATAACGTCGTAAGCGTGCCATCGGGAGCACCCATCAAGGTAGCAGACGGCAAGGTTCTGCCCTCTGAAGATAAGAAGTTTGCCTACGTATGGAATGCACGGGAAGTCCTAGACGCAGTTCCTTATGTCATCCTAGCTACAGACCAAGACACTGCGGGTCAGGCGTTAGCCGAAGAGTTGGCTAGAAGAATTGGGAAAGAGAAATGCAGGCTGGCCAAGTTTGAAAAGAAAGATTTAAACGAGGTCATGCTTGATGACCCGACTCGGGTAGGGGAGCTACTGGCATCAGCCGCCCCGTATCCCGTCTCGGGGATCTCTGACGCGGGCACGTTTTATGAGCGTTTAAACGAGTTGTATACGAAGGGAACGGGCAAGGGATTCTCGACAGGGTATCAATCCGTTGATGAGATTTACACAGTTGCCCCTGCACAGTTGACTGTCGTCACGGGTTACCCGTCATCGGGTAAGTCCAACTTTGTTGATCAGATCATGGTCAACCTAGCGCAAGCCCATGATTGGAAGTTCGCTGTCTGCTCATTTGAGAATCAGCCTGAGATCCACATCAGCCGATTGATGGAAATCTACACACGCAAGCGGTTCTTTGATGGCAAGGAGCGGATGTCAGAGCAGGAGAAAGAGAATGCGTTTAAATTCGTAAAAGAACATTTCCTGTTCATTGATACAAACGGGGAAGAGCCATCAACACTGGACTCAATCCTTGACAGGGCACGGGTAGCGGTTAAACGCATGGGGGTTCGGGGGTTGGTCATTGACCCGTATAACTACATAGAGTTACCGAGGTCAGAGGGGACTGAGACTGCCGCCATCAGCGATATGCTGACGAGAGTTCAGAAGTTCTGTAAGGCACATGACGTGCATACATGGTTCGTGGCACACCCGTCAAAGATCACCCGACAAGGTAATGAACAACCCCGCCCTGACGGGATGTCCATCGCAGGGTCGATGGCTTGGTGGGCAAAGACGGACTGTGGGGTGACTGTGCACCGCAAGGATCACCACGTAGAAATCGCAGTGTGGAAGTGTAGGTATCGTTGGGTGGGAACACAAGGCGAAACGACAATGATCTACAACAAAACCGCAGGGACTTACTCGGAGAATCTCGATGCCTTCTAACAGTTTAAACAATGACCAGATTGCAGGTAGCTCATCTGGTGATCCTGCTAAAGATCCCCGTTTAAACATCAGGGAAGCACTGGCGGAGGATTGGGATGCTGAACTTCTTTTTTTAAGTGAGGAGGAGTTTGACGAGGCAATCATCGGTGTATCCGAAAGGATAGGTAATGAGCCTGTGGTTGCGTATGACACAACAAAGATCGTGGAGATCTTAATCTTGAACCACTCAATGTCAGTGGACGAGGCGTATGAATACTTTGAGTTCAATATCCTCGGGGCGTATGTTGGGGAAAGAACTCCAACATTTATAACTTTCACGTTTAAACAGTAGACCCAACAGCATCCGCTGCGCGTTGCGTTTAAACACATACAGCATCCGCTGTCGGAGTTGCTGCTGTATATTTTTGCGTTTAAACATAGTTTCGTCAGTTTTGGCAGGACATGCAGGACATGAAAGTACAGAATTTTTATTGCATCTGTTTAAACATCAAACCCAATACCCACAAGGCTTGCGAGGCAGAAAGTCCAAAATACTTGTTACACATAGGGGAAACAGTAGCGGGAATAACATAGCGTTTAAACGTCTTCAGGTAGACCAAAAAAAAGGGAGCCGAGGCTCCCTTAAATTTGTGCAACTCGCACGGCTTGAATGATGTTGGGGTACTTTCCACAGTACCGAGGCACTCGGTCTCTGCCCATCCGATACACCGCCCACGCCTTGTCAGCGTAGGTGATGTACTTCTCAGCAGGGTTTACGAATCTTTCATGGTTTACAAGGTTTACAAGGTTGTCATAGTAGTACGTGGTTTTGAGAAAGGTTGGATCAGATTGGGTTATCGTCTTGACCTTCCTCATCAATGAACCTCATCAGCACTAGGACGCATTGAACGCTCCATCTCATAGGTGACTGCTATAACCTCCATGACTTCATGCTTGGGTAGGTGATTCGTCACGGCCAAGGACATTGCGGCCTTGACTAGCAGACCGAGGGTCTCTTGCCCGTCTACGTCATTCGTCCCGATCCACTCGATCAGCCCCTCATACGCCTTATACAGGCGGTCATAGTCAATGTCCTTTTCTCTTTTAATTGCCTTGATCTGCATGATCGGTCTCCTTTTCCATGTAACGAACTAACGCCTTGGCATCCTCACTCTGCATCTTTTGAATGATCTCATACATCTGCGGGGCGATGGCAATCAGTCGGGCATTCGCCCTCTGAGTAGCCGTAGGTGAGTCTTTGCCGTGGCACTCAGCAACTAAGGGAATGCCGTATTCATTCTCATATCCCCATACTGAGGTTGTAGTTTGAATGCCACGTCTGCCAACAGTCCAAGGGTGAGGTGTTATGTGTTTAAACATTAAGGTCTCCAGTAAAACAAGTCAAGTAGTAAAACGATCATGCCGATAAGGAGCAAGACCCGCTCAAGTTTTTGCCATAGTGTGTGGTTCATTTTTACTCTCCTTTTTAATACGTGTTGATTTAAGAACACCCTTTGCAAATTCCACGTCAAGTGAAAGATGCTCGATCCATGACCCATCATCGATGTAGCGGTCAGCAGACAGAGTGAGGTTCTTCAGTGCCGCAGTAAGGTAAACAATTCGCTCTTGGTCAGTCATGGTGTCACCTCCTCTGTGCTTACGATGTCCCAATCACCATTCTGAATAATGCCCTGATCAAGAGGGATAAACTCTGCCCCATCCATTGCGAGAGCTTTGTCCCATGCGTCACTGTCATCGGATGCCTCTATAAAGGCGTAGTAATGCGAGGTTGACTTTGCCCATACTTTGTAAGTTTTCATTTGAGAATCTCCACTTCGCCAACTGTTACTTCGGTAGTGGTGATGCCCTGCACCTCCAATCGGTCAATGGCAGAAGCGCAAGCCTCTTCCCTGCTATTGGCTTCAACCTCCACTTCAACATAGCCCTCAATGTCCAATGTGATTTTGTAGGTCTGTGGCCGTTGCTCGGCCAGTCTGCGCTCATTGGCAACCCACAACGCAGAATAATGATTGTCTAGTCCTTGCATAATGTTTCTCCTGTTTAAACGTTAAACTGCCTTTGATCCATCTTCACCAAATGAATACTCTTCATCACGTAGGTTGTTGTCATGCTCTTCTCGCAAGTCTTCCAACTCCCGAAAGTAAGTCTGCAACTCGTCATACAAGTACTCAGGCAAATCGATTGCCAAGCCCTCAGTCTTACCATCGCTCCATGTTGCAGATAATTTGAAAGATGTAATTGTTTGTTTGATAGTCATGTTCTCTCTCCTAGTTACTGGTTTCATTTTTAAGGGTGAGGGGCAAGCCCCCCTCAGGCCGCAAGCTTCAGCTTGTCAAACGCTATGGTTCCTAAGTCCTCGATCTTGTCGATGGTCACAGCGTTTTTGTAGATGTAGGACACATCCGAGCGGATGCCAATCCCAATGGTTGTGATGCCGAGGTTCTCGCCTGTCAGGGCTTGCTCTCTGCACTGGTCAGAGTCACCGATGCCATCGCTCAGGAGAAAGCACACCTTGCGCTCCTCCTGACGATTCAACAGTAACCCGTGGGCGTATTGCAGGGCGGTACTGTCGTTCGTGCCGCCCCCTGCCGTGATGCGCTCAAGCAGGGGCTTGATGCGTTGGTAAGGGGTATTGAAGTCCTTGAGCATAGACACGTCACACCCGAACGTCACGACACTGGTCACCACACCCGCCTTGGTCAGCGTATCCAGTAGGGCATACGTTGCGAGGATCGCATGGTACATCTTGGAGTTCAGCGGGTCTTTGCTTCTGAACATTGAGCCTGATACGTCAAGCACAATCACAACCGCAGAGTCGATGCCGTCATGCTCTTTGCGTTGTTTAAACAGTCGGTCATTGTGGCCAAGGGTAGGCAACGCACGGACATTGAGAACGCCCGACTTGCGGTTGTGTTGGTACTCTTCAAAGCCTGAGTTCTCAAACAGTCTGCGCACTGAGTAGCGTAATTTTGCAGGGATCATGTGAACCTCCATTAAAAATTGATGGGAAACACTGCGGGATTGTTTGCCCTGACGTGTTCCTCTTTGCCTTTGATACTGCCTGTCCAGTAAGTACCGCCCGAACCCGCACCATCGGGTGCCTTGGTAGTAGGCTCAACATTACGTGCCTCGACAGGGTCACCTCTGCGATCCAAGGGAGGCTTCGCAGGGTTAGTTGGGGGGGTAGGTGCATCACCCTCCTGATCGCCTCCTGTAGGGTCATCTGAGGGGCTTGTATCGCCATCCTCAGTGCCGCCCTCGGTAGGCTCTTCGCCTTTTTCTTTGCCCTTGCGAGGCTCAGGGTTGACGGGCGGTTGAACAGGGGGTTTGATCTGCTTCAATTCATTGAACACCCACAATGCAATGTCCAAGGTTGCAAACGAATCAGTCGCACTGTTTAAACGCTTGGCCGCCTCGGCAAAGATTGGTTGCAAACCCTCGGCCAGTGGCACTTTGATTGTTGCGTGTCTACGTGCATAGACTGCGAGAACAAAGGGGTACTGCGCAGGGTTTGACCAGTCGGTAACCTCGGTCATTGACTCGGTCACAACGCCATTGATCAGGGCGGTAAGCAACTCCTCGATGTTGCCCGTCAGGCTTGCCTTGATGCCCTTGTGCTCGATGAACGCATCCTCTAAGGCATTGTGCAACTGAGCCACGTACTGGCTATGTGCCCAACCTTTTTTTGTCGCATTAAAGTCAGTGTAAGTCCAGTGCAGTAACTCATGCACGCCATAGCCAACATAACGCATGAGGTCAGCCTTGGTCAGCACTGCGTCATCCCTGACGTTGGCAAGCTTTAAATGACCACGCAAGGTGATGGATGCAGACTGAGTGCCGCCCCATTCAATCTGCACTGGGTCACGTCCAAGATCAGCGCAGATTTTGTGAATTGCCAGTGTCACTGCACGTTTAAACTCATGGCCTCGGTAAGTTCTCATAATATCCTCACAGGTATTTTGCTAGAACACTAGCGTTGATGTAAGCCGCTTTGATTGCATCGAGTGCGGTACGGGACTCTTCGGGTTGACGTGAAGTGATGGTTGATTCCCATGCTTCATCGACAGATAGAACGTCCAGTGCCCGAATGAAAGCGAGTGCTGAACGAATAGATGGGGCATCGATAACATCCCCAGTGGAAACCTTGGCACGGGCGGCATTGATTGCATTGATGACGTGTTCAGCCAACATTGCATGGCAACCAGTGTGGCGGGTCAGTGCTTCAATTTCCTGATCCTTAGCAAGGTAGGTGAACGGGATCACACGGGCAAAGCGATCAGCCAGTGAGGAGTTCATGTTTTGCGTCTTGGCGTAGCGTCCTGACGTGTCACCATTGGTCATGGTGTTGTCAGCGGCAAAGACCAAAACACCCTGCGCTCTGCGGTGAACAAAGCCCCCGTAATTGACTGCACTGTTCTCTTCTAAGAACCCGTTGAGGGGTGCTAGTTCTCCCGCATCTGCCATGCTGATCTCATCAAGCAAAACGATAGTAGAGGGGGTTGTGAACGCCTGTAAAAACGCACCCTTTTTGAATACTGTCGCACCATTCTCAAGGCCAATAGCACCCGCATAGTCATCCGCAGTGGTGTACTTGTGGAAGTTGATGCGTGTAAACGCACGGCCTGTACGGGCGGCAAATTCCTTAGCCACTGCTGATTTGCCTGTGCCTTTCGGGCCTCCGAACCAAGCGTTCTCGCCTCGCTTTTGAGACAAGAGCAAGTGCCTCAAGATGCCCTCTTGCCACACAAAGTTGGGGTCAATGGCAGGGGCATTCGGGGCATTCCAAATGTCAACCATAACGGGGTCACCCTTGAAGTTTTTGATGTCAATGCCGAACACATCGAGTGCAGACTTGCGGTCAACAATGGTTGCACTGGTAGCACTGGCAATCACGTCCTCGGCCTTGGCATCTTTGACGGCCTGAGCAAAGGGTTTAAACGCCTTGGCAATGGCACGGGTAACCTCGGTGTTGATCTTGTCGTCATCGACAGTCACGTTGGCCTTGCGGGACACGTCTTGAATGTCGTTGCCCATGTTTGCCATAAGCCCTGCAAGGGCGGCAACTTTGCCCGACATGGTGTTGATTTTATCGAGGGCATCGAGTGCCACTGCTTCGGCACGGACGGCCACTGAGGCAGTCGCATCAAGCTTGGCGGTGTCAACACCCCCTGCACTGTCAGCGATAGGTGAGCAGTTCTTGATGTAGTCAACAGTGATGTTGCTCTGCTCGATCAGGTCACCGAGCCAGTTTAAACGCACCATTTTGTCCTTGTCATTACGGACGGCCTCGGGGGCTTTGAGGGCGGCAACTGCACCATTGATCACGTATTTGTCAATGGATAAAAGGGATTTGATTGTGTTAAGTGAGGCCATGTTTTCTCTCCTAGGTACTGGTTTCAGATCAATGCGAGGGTGTCGTTTTCGTTGGGGCACAGGGGCAAATTCAAATTGCCATGTTTAAACGCCCACTTGTTGGTCAGGCGGATGGTGTAGCCGCATGATGGGCACACACATTTCAACATCCGTGTGCCTTGCTTTTTGCCAACCGAGGCCGACAGTTCAGCGTGCACGTATGCACCGAGCGAGTCAATGATCTGCTGATAGGCGGCAACGAATGCACCGCCATGAGTCACCGACTTATAACGTGCGGAGGCAGTGCCATTGGGCAACAAGTGCATGGAGTCGGCCACACGCTGATAGGGCTTGCCGTGGTTCAGCGCACCCTTGGCGGTATGGCAGAGCATGGCAACAAGGGTCTCAAAGACCTTGACGGGGTCAGCCAGTACAGGGCTAATGAAAATCTCAAAGTGAGCGTCAGCCGAATTGGTATTGGGGAAGCACTCGCCAACCGACTTGAAATTGGTACGCTTGGCATTGGAGGGGAGAGCGCAAGACACCCTGATTTTGGGGGTGATTGATACGCCATTAGAGGAAAAGAAAGGCCGCAGTTCATCGACTGCGGCAGTCAGCCAGTCTTCACGGGTAAGGTGTTTGATAGGTAAGGTCATGGTTTAGATCTCCAAGAAGTGGGAAATTCCACTGATATACCCGAGGGCATATCGCTGTAATTTCAGCCTACGTTGCACGTCAACGTCAGCACTTGCAAGCGTTGCTTGGCACGGGCAAAAGCCTCGGAGATGGCATCGGCTATCTCTACGTGGCTGAACCCCTTGTTGTGCCCCCCTGCGCTATAGGACAAACGGGCAGTGGGCTTGCCGTCAAAACGATAGTCAACACGCACCTCACAAACACCCTCACTACCCCAGTGGGTAGGTGAGTTATAGGTGTAAATGATCTGCCCATGCACCATGCCATCTTGCACATGGGTGTAATCTCTAATGCTCTCTGTAATCATGGTCTCTCCTCTGTAGTGCGACATTGCACTGGTCAACCCCGTAGGGCTGACCGCTGAAATGTCAGGCTTCATACACTCCCAATTCACCCGCATTGATCCACTCTGCATGTAGACCGAACTTGCGCAGAACGGCATCGAGCGTAGGGTGAACACCGAAAATCCAATCAGAGCGCATGTAGCCATCATGGTAGTCAGCCCACTTGTAGGACTCAGGTTCTTCTGCGCTGATCTGAAATCTGCCGTTCATGTCGTCCCGAACGTACACTGGAACGCCCATTTTTTTGAGTGCGTTAAAGGCTTTGATGTATTCACGTTTCATGGTAGGTCTCTCTGTAGAAGTGCGAACTAGCACTGCAATGCACCCTTGCAAGGTGCATCACGCTGACAGTTCATTTGATCTTTTTGCTCAGGCATTCGTTGTATGTGCCAGTGTAGAAAATGCGGTAGCCGTTGCGCTCGGTGTCACCCTTGCAGACAATCACATTTCCGTTGCGGTCAATTTGTGCGGTATACATATTCACTCTCCCTTGTTGTGACGTGCAATGATTTGTTGAAGCAGGGCTTGATCTTCAAGGTCAAGCATGATGGAAGCGAAAGAGTGTTTCCAATCGTAGAGAAAAACACGCTTGGCGTTAGCCAGTGAGGGATCAGCTTGGTAAGCAGTAAGAAGCTTTTTCATGGGGTCTCCAATACAGTGCAAGAGCGCACTCCGTAGCCCTAGGGGCTACAGGCTGAACTCTTTTCAGCCCTACGTGGTGTGATCACCTGTAGGGTAGAGGATCTGCACTATCTGCTTTTCTTTGCCCATCACGGGTAAGCAGGTCTGAGCGGTAATCCTTGCGTGTAAACAATATTGTCTACGCTAACACAACGCTATTGTAATAGCATTGGTTGACAAGGAATACAAGTATTTTGAAAATAATTGAAAATATTTTTGGGTGTGGTTTTGTGGTGTATTTATATTAGTGCAACTGGTTTCTAGGGAGTTGAACTAAAAGGTTCTCATTTCGGTTGGCTCAAAAAGTAATACTAAAGTTAATGCACCAAAATGGTGAAAACGGCTCAGGAGACGCGATCAGAGGTTGGGTAAGGGGTAGGTAGCTTGGAGGGTAAATAAACGCACTGAGGCCGTTTAAATCGGTTTTCGCCACACTTTTTCCGTACTACTTTGACCATGTTCTGTAGTACTAAGGTAATCAAATCATGTGTTGTAAAACTGCACTGTATAACTCATGTATAACAAATGTATAAGCTGTGGATAACTCGGGTTGTGTGGATAAACTGTGGATAACTTCTTGTGGATAACTTTTGACTTATGCACAGGGTGTGGATAAACTGTGCATAATGCGAACAGTGCGTTTCCCTGCGTTGGTGCGGGGGAAATGCGTGGTGCTTACATATAGATGGAGTGTTTAAACATGAGCAAGTCGAGTCAAGCTAAGTACAGGGAAGAGTTGGATGCCGAGTTGGCCGAGGACATGGTTTTGGATGAGGAGGACGGCCACGCTGACCTTAGCGAAGCGGAACAGTTAGCCCATGCCGCAGAGAGACCAAGACTAAGAAAGGATGGAGAACACATAGGATCAGATATAAGAAGACCTAAACCATTAAGCCCACGGCAAGCTCTGTTCTGTCAGAGGGTAATACTAGGAGATGGTCTGCGCTCAGCATACCGAAGTGCCTATGCCAATGACACTGGAAGCGATGCAAGTATCAGTGCCAGTGCAAACAAACTGATGAAAGATCCAAGGGTTAAAAAGATACTGCAAGACGCATGGGGCGAGACAGTCGAGCATCTAGCAGGTGACATCGCTAATACAAAGCTCTATGTGATCAGGAACCTCATTGCACTAAGCAAAGGAGCCAAGCAGGAAGGCTCAAAGATTAAGTGCCTAGAGCTACTGGGCAAAGCCTCGGGACTGTTTACCCCGACAGACATTCAAGACAAAGCAGTCATCACCGCAGATCAATTGAAGAGAGAACTCGCAGGGCACATGAAGCTATTAGAGAGTGCCAAGGCCAACGTGCTTGACGTAGACGCAAAGAGTTTAAACGCACCAAGCAAGATACCAGTAGCACAGGAGGGCGTGTAAACGTGGGCATACTCGTACCCCCACCAGTACCCGACCCCCACTTGTGGCGAGCTGACACCCCTCCCGCGTATACGCTCTATTCCACACATCCCATACATTCCCACAGAACACCCCCCCTTCCCTTTCCAAACCCAACCCCCCGGGGGTATATATATTTTCAGAAAAGGTATTGCGAACGTTCGTATTTGCGTTTAAACTCACATTGTCTTGGACACGCAGACATTAAAGCGACGTGGGCCTAGGTGGAATCCCTAGGACTTATATGAAGGCACATTGTGGTTGACAACCAAACTGGGGCAGTTAGTCGCCGCACTGGGCAGTGTGCCCTCATATGACCAAACGCAGACAGTTGGTGTTGGACTTCATCCGTGCATACATTCGGTTGCATGGGATACCGCCGTCTTACGAAGTTATTGCCAAAGGGATAGGATTGAAATCTAAGTCAAACATCCACAGGATTGTCCACCGCCTGAAGGCGGATGGACACATTGTGACCAAGCCTTATAAGTTCCATGCTATTCGGGTAGTAGACACTAGCGTACGTGAAATGGTACGTCTATGAGCTTACTGACGCATACAGAGATTCAGAAGTATCTAGCGATGGCTCCGAAGGCTTCGCCTGAGAACCGGGCAAAGATTCAGGCTTTGCTTGAAATGGATAAAGTAGAACGCAGCAGAGAGTCATTCCTGTATTTTGTAACTCAGATGTGGCCTATCTTTATATCTGGGTCTCATCACAAGATCATGGCTGATGCTTTTGAGAGAGTTGCTAACGGGGAGCTTAAGAGGTTAATCATCAACATGCCTCCCCGGCATACCAAGTCTGAGTTTGCTTCCTTTCTTTTACCTGCGTGGTTCTTGGGGAAGTTTCCTCATAAGAAGATTATCCAGACTGCCCACACCGCTGAACTAGCAACTGGATTTGGACGAAAGGTTAGGAATCTTGTTTCATCAGAACCGTATCAGAAGGTTTTTCAGACTAAGCTATCGAGCGATTCAAAGGCCGCAGGTCGCTGGAATACTCACATGGGTGGCGATTACTTTGCTATCGGTGTTGGCGGCGCTGTTACAGGTAAGGGCGCAGATCTCTTAATCATTGACGACCCCCATTCTGAGCAGGA
>JAULBY010027772.1:0-16558 GCA_032358315.1 Ophiocytium majus | reverse complement strand
GCTTCTTGTAGCCTGCACCACCACACATTCCTACAACACACAGAGCCTCAGCATCCGATTGCGCTAACCTGCTTCACTTGGGTTCCGGAAAGCACATGGGGTTCGGCCAATATCAAGGCACACACCATCTCAATGTGCCAGTCTGTGGGCTTCTTGCCACAGATAGTGCACCGCGCAGTAAGTGCAGCCCACCACTGAGAGGTTGAGGTACACACCATTGCCAGCTTTTTCGCTACCTGTCTGATTTTCTCACACGGTGGTGTGCAAAGGGCTTTCCGCGCCCCAAGCAGAGCTTAATACTAGTACACACCACTGGCATATGTACTGCATGGCACCACTGTGCCGTGCACATGTGGTTGTGCAGTACGGTTCACCTGTGCTGTGCAGTTTGCTGCCGTGTGAGGTGTGTCGCCGCACATGCCACAGGTCTTGTGCCCACCATAAAGTGCGACAGACATGTAGTCACATCGTGCTGTTGCCACAGCTGGAATGTTGCCACTGCATTGTGCATGCCCGCGGTGAAAAGCAGCAACCACGTATTGTCAGCATTACATGCATCACTCCAAACTCATGGCCCACACGCAAGCAGAGCAACGCAAAAACCCTGCAGCACGGACAAACAGTTGACAGAGGGTCACAGGTAACGGTGTGTCGTAGAGTTACAGTATTGGTGGTGTTTAAGAGCCACAGTGTCTATGGCTGTAACAAAGAACCGGTGACACCATTGCAAGGACACCACGTGAGGATGTGATACACATGCAACGCAGAACTACCAAGGTGCGTTCCCGGAAGGGGTGGAGCGTACAGTGCACCCAACGCTACTAGTAATATGTAACCATAGCCTGACCTCGGAATCGCGGCGTGACACGTGCACCTGTGTAACTAGCCCCCCACTGCCCACTAAGTACCAGACCAACTACTGCCACCCTATCGTACACGGCATCACTACACCAGGCCGTTCCGTGCCCGCACCACTTGCCACCCACCCTCCTTACTCAACACATGCCCTCCCGCACGAGGGCACTCCCGGACCTTATGGCCCGTGCCGCCGCAACCCCAGCACGCCACCCTGCCTGTCGCCCGCTCAGCAGCCTTCCTCTCCGCCCACTTGGCAGCACTCGCCGCCAGTGCCGGGCACTCATTCACGGCGTGGCCGCCGTGACGGCAGTAGAGGCAGGAGCGGGGAGCTCGAGGGGCCGTTGCGGCAGCAGCAGATGCCCGCGCTGCTGCCGTGGCGGTCCGCGCTGCTGTTGCCTGTGCCTCCCTTGCGTCACGCACTGCGATGGCGGGGCATGCACGCACCAGGCGGCCGGGCTGCTTGCAGTAGTGGCACAGGCGCTGCTGTTGGCGCTGCTGTTGGCGGATGCGGCAGTCCTTCGCCAGGTGGGTCTCGCTTCCACAGCGGTAGCAGGAGCGGCAGGCAGAGGCGACGGACGAGGCGGAGGGGGTGGGCGGAGCGGTCCCAAGGCAGCTGCCCTTCATATTGCTCTTGGCGGGGGAGTGAGAGAGAGTGAGCTAAGCAGTGTTGTGGTGTGTGTGTGTTGTGTGTGTGTTTGTGTGTGTGTGTGTGTGGTGTGTGTGTTGTGCTGAATGCATGCAGAAACGCCCGTTGCGTTCGCCGTTCGCCGTTCGTGGCGCGTTCGTAACCCTTGAATTTGGAACTTTCGCGTTCTGCTGCTGCTCTCTCTGCTCAGCACGCAAAGCACACCACAGTGTGCACCATTATCAATGGAGGTTACTTCAGGTGGCTTCTGAAGGTGTGTGTGATCCCCTTTTCCTTCTTCCAGAAGTCTGCTAGGAGTCATGCCCTGCATCATGCCCGTTTCGCGCAGCTGTACACCCTTGGGCCAGCCAGCTGCAGGGGGTGAAGCCGTGAACATAAACCGTGCACGGACCGCAGCATGGTTTATATACACATGAAAGCATACTTGTAGCAGCGACCAGCTCGACAATATGTCTTCCACCGGTAGGGGCCGTCACCCCTGGGCGCAACCGTGCAATGGGGTGAACAAAGCAAGGCAAGGCTGCTGCTGCCCGTGGGGCCCGGTGTGGGCACATGTTGGCAAGCTACTACTAGTGTTGTGTCGCCTTGTCAACGTTTCCTTGTGGCATGATGCTGCTGCGGGCGCTTGAGGTGCGTTTTGGCGTGCCTTTATCTAAAGAGCATGGCGTGTGCAAGCTTTCTCAACTTCAGCTGCACCTTCAACTGCTGCTGTTCACGTTGCAAAGGGTGCTGATGAGCGAGTCAAAAGCTTCGATCTGGTGACACAAGCTTGTCACTGCGACATATGCGCTGGTGCCATGGCCCAAAGTGGTTGGAATCTGCCTACCAATATATCGCAACTAAAAATCATCTTACTTTGTCTGCGGTATCAGCAAGCCAAGTCTAACAACAAAATAAACTTGCGGAAGACAGGCACAATACAGCGCGCGAGGACGGCTTCTCTCCAGACAGCGGTCCTCAGCAGCAAACATGGCGGCTCACCAGCAACTGCACCAAACAGCACTGACACCAGGCACAGATAAAAATGTCTGCGCGCAGTCGAAATAAGTCCTGATGTGCATACTATAGTGCACTGATGCGTGGCACAGCTGTGGTAACATGCACGGCCACCTCCGGCTACCCATGACCCAGAGCCAGCCAAGAAAAGCAAAATTGTGCAGCACCGCGAGTCATAGAGGCGCACCGCCCCTCCGCCCCTCCACCCGCCACATGCTCAACGAAGCTGCAGTAGTGCAGCAGCAGTCCCTGGCTGTTCAACGGCAAGCACTGCCACTACTGCACCCAACGACCGCTACAGCAGCACCACACACGACGCCTGCTCGCGCCAAAGCACTGCAGCCACTGCTCCAGCGCTGCTGCACGCGCCCCCCCGCCCGGCGCCAACAGCACCCGCTGCTGCTGACCACCACCGCTCCCAGCCACTGCTGAGCACAGGGCCGCTATGACCACAGCTCCTGCACATAGCGCCCCTCCGCGTGCAGCCGCTGCATGAACACACGCGCCTCGTCCGCCCCCAGCCCGCCCTCCCCCCGCGCAATGTCAGCAAACGCCGCCTGCACATCAGCCCCCATGGCAGTCCCCCCGCACACATACACGTGTGCTCCCTGCGCAGACACATAGTCCCACAGTCGCAGTGCGTCCTCTCGTAGGCGGTCCTGCACATACACCTTGGCAGCCTGGTCGCGGCTGAAGGCCGTGCGCAGCAGCGACAGCGTGCTGTCGCGCGCAAACCCCTCCAGCTCCTCGCGGTACAGAAAGTCCCGGGAGGCGCTGCGGCACCCAAAGTACAGCACCGCTGCGCCCCGCGCTCCCCTCTGGCGCCGCTCCTGAAGCAGTGCCCGCATGGGGGCGATGCCCGTCCCTGGCCCCACCAAGATTATGGGAACCGAGTCATCGGCGGGAAGGCGGAAGGTGGAGGCGCGGATGAGAGCATGGACTTTAGACCCGGGCGCTGGCAGGGCGGCCAGGTGGGAGGTGCACAGGCCCGCAAACGCGCGGCCGCCGCCGCGGTCCTCCCTCAGCACCGCCACCGTGAGGTGCGCACAGCTCGGGTGCACGGCACTGCTGCTGGAGATGGTATACTCTCGCGGCTGCAGGTGGGGGACGGCGTGCAGGAGGTGCGCGAGGGGCACGCGGACGCTGGGAAAGTCCGAGCTCAGCAGCTCGGCAAGCGTCCGTCGCGCGTCCGTCACGTACGCACGAAACTCCTCGCGCCCCTCGCGCGAGACCAGCCGCGCCAGCCGCTCCCGCTCCTCCGGCTGCTGAGCAAAGCTGACCAGCCGCTCCAGGGTCCCCTTCCGCGGCACACCACACACGTCCACGTACCGCGTCAGCGCCTCCCGAACTGTGCAGGGCGTGGGGAACGCCGCCTTGTGCGCCCCCCCCCCCGCCCCTCCCTTCACCACAAAGTACGCCTCCAGCTTGTACCCCTGCGCGGCGGCCAGCGCCTGAACTGCCGCCGCGGGGTTCTCCGGCAGCACCGCCATGTTGTCGGCCGTTTCGTACTTCAGGTCCGTTTCGCCCAGGTCCACCTCCAGGTGCAACGTGGAGCCATCGGCCCCCGCCGCGCGCAGCTCCCTCACCGCCGCCAGCGTCGCACCCCGCGCCTGCCAAAAAAAACGCGTGGACGCCGCTGCCTCCGATTCAGGCGTGGGCGCATGCGCGGCCGCCTCCGCCCGCGACAGAAACTCCACCTCGAACGGCAGCTCAGGAATCGAGAAGTCCGCCGCAGCGCTGTCGCGACGCCCGCCGGCAGCAGCGTCCACCTCCCCGTCTGCTGCGGGCGGCGGCGGCGGCGGCGCCACCGCCTCCCACATGCTCTCCTTCCATGCCTCAAAATCGTCCTCCAGCGTGCCGTCATCGTCCCCTTCGCCGAATGCGTACATGCGCTGGGCGCCGGCGTCGGCCAGGCACGCATCTGCGGTGCGGCCGGTCCTGTTGAAGTGCTCGTACTGGCGGTTCCCCAGGCCGAAGATGGTGTAGCGGAGGTCGGCACTGGCGAGCGCGCCGTCTTTTGCGGCCTGCTTTAGCCAGTCCATGAAGGCTACGGCGTTGTCCGTGGGGTCGCCTTCGCCGTAGGTGGCCAGCACAAATAAGGCGCGCTCAGCTGAGGACAGCTGAAACTCGTCAAAGTCCTCCAGGTCTATCACCTGGGGGGGCCAGGGGGTAGGAGGGGGTAGGGGGTAGGGGGGAGGGAGGGGGAGGGGGGTGCAGTAGTTTGGTGGAAGTTGGATGGTAAATGGGCTTGCGGACACGGGATGGGATGGGTAGGAACACAGGTTGCTGTAGTACCATTTTAATTTTTGAAAATGTGACTCATTGAACTCATTGAACCCTAGAAAACCCAATGTGCCAAGCCTGTAAGATGTCATGGTGACAGGCGGGTGCGCGAATGTGGCAAATGAGAGGTAGCTGGACGGGCCCGCCGGAGAGGGGCTGCTAAGGCTGTCTAGGTGCCACAGACCGTTTCTGGCGCACCAGATGGCCAAAACACTACATACTCCACAGTGATTGTGCAGGAAAGTCTGCCAGATCGAGACCTGCCGGGCACATACAGACTGCAGGACCTTAGGCGATGCAGCATCTAACCCCACACTTCCAGGAAATTTGAGAACGTGACATCATTTACTTTTGGAAGGAGTACATGTGGGCCGGCTTACAGCACCCATGTGATGTGAGGTCTATGTGATGTGAGGTCTTCTATAATGTAGTTGTCACTGTCGTCAAAACCAGAGGCGGTCACAGGGCTTGCACGCCACGGCTCCACCAGTAAAGCTGTTGCAACCACCAAACTGCTTGACTTCTTCTCCTACTTGCAGCCACGAATGAGCTACACTCAATGTGTGGAGACGTTCGTACAGTGTCACAAGCCAGACACAGCGACAGCGGCGGCAGCCAAACAGTGGGCAGCACCACTGCCATGGCAGCAAAGCCGGCAGCTGGCTCTTCAGTGGTACAGTATGTATAAACAGGCGCCACATACCAAATGCGGAAGACAAACGCCCCTCAAAGTGCAGCCGCTGCGGCAGCACCTGTGGTTGGCAGCAAAAGCAGGCACTACCAGTCTTTCCTGTACTGTCCATGCTGCCGAAGTAGTGATGTACTTCAGAAGTACTTTAATAAGTACTTTGAAGTACTACTAGTAGTATTACTTTGCACTTGTGGGCGCGCAAGAGCCTGCGTCATGCATATCAGCGTGTACCGGTACTTTGCAAAGGCCATGCATGACTGTGTACACATATAGACATGCTCCTAGGTGTGCACCACTTTTAATACTAGTAGTAGTTGTTTTGGTGGCTCCAAAAGTAGCTTACCGCCTGCTTTTTCTTGTGTTGTCAGCTATGGTACCTGCTAGGGCGAATCACTTCTAAAGGTTCTTATATGGCTCACAAAGCAACACCCCCCCACCCCGCTATGTTTACGTCCAACAGAAGTGATTGACCCGGCTAACTATTTTGGCACTGTGCGGTGTCTGAACTGGTTGTGCAAGGCGCGCCATAGTGCAAGCACGTGCCACCGCACACCAAAAAAAGTATGGTGAGTGAGTGCTCCCTAACAAGGTGCATATCATAGGGACCTGCAAACTTGGTTACATGCCATGGTTGCGCCGCGCCGCCGGACGCAACATAGACTGGCGCATGTGCCACCAGAGGGCCATGTGCCCTGGGTGGTCCTGCTCAACAGTTGCGGTGTGCAGCAGCTGTTGTGAATACACTGCTGTATGATAAGCGCGCACAGTGCCTGGCTCTGGTAGGGCAGTGTTTGAGATGCTGCTAAGAAGCGAAAAGTAGAAGCGAAAAGTGGTCACTGTACCTACCTCCTGTTTGCTTTTCCATGTGAAGTCAAGCACATTAAGACTAGTCAAAAGCCTGAACTCAATCACCACCACCCATTTCAAACAGACCTCTTGCCCCATTAGAAACTGCTGCACATTTTCCACCACGCCAGTGAGTTGCTAGAGCTGCTGCAGTCATACGCGACACCACCACCAACCATTTTGATGTCTCACCAACGCGCTTGGCGCTGGTGGCGATTAGCAGAGACAAGTCTTATTTACGTGAACTGCACAATAACAAACCCCGGCACAAGCACCTTCCATACATGCGTGCCATACTCCAGCACCAGTGTCCAGTACACGGCCACAGCTGTATGTGTATATATATATATGTATATATGTGCAGGTGCAATGGCTTTGCATGTTGGCTTTCCCTGGGTTCCAGGAAGCCATCACAGCTGCTCAGCACATACGTGTTCGCAGAAATGTACTACATACTGTAGGATGTTGCCCAAGCAAGGGCGGCCAAAAAAATGCTTCGCGCACACTGCATAATTTATTTTGGTGCATGGTGCCCGACTGTCAGTGTCACTTGCTGTGCGATGAAGTGTCCAGCCCTCGCGCCAAACCCCGGCAGCGAGTAATACAAGAAACACCGCACCATACACTTTGTGGGCAAAGTGCCAAATCATTTTACATATAGCGCGTTGTGTAGCGAGGAATGAGAGCGACACCACCTGCTGGTATGAATGAAACACCTGCATATACCGCACAACATGACAACTAATGACAACAGCTAGGAGGCAGCCCACACAGACACGCCACAGAGGCTAGCTTAAGAAAAAGTAAGCAAGTCCACACGTTTCATGTGCTCGTGATGCAGTTCGATGTCCGTTGCTGTTACGATTCATTCTTCGCAGGTCTCTGTGAGCCTTGACGCTACTGACACACACCTGTGTTTGAAACCCCCGCCGGGACCCCTCCTCCGCCAGCGTCTTTGCAAACCCCTCCGCTGTCCCCGTCTGGGAGCCGAAGTAGATGCTCAAAGGCCCAGCCGGCCACTTCTCAGCATCGCTCTGCTGCTCCGCTCCGTGACCGTTCTGGTGGCCGTTGGTGGTGGCGGAGGTGGCCTTGCCCCCCGGGCCTCGCCTGCTCACCAGCAGAGTGGCGGCCGCCACCAGTGCCCCCAGCGCCAGCCCCGCGTAGATGAATAGCATGCCATCGCCAGCAGTGGAGTGGCTGGCCGCCATCATGGTGGCAGGGTTTTAGACCCACAAGCCGCCAGCGACACTAGCAGCCGAGCGCGCCGGCTGGCAACGGAGCGCTCGCTGCCACTGCCCACCACGCAGGGCCGACGGTCACGCTGCCGAGTGTGCAGCTCACCGGAGAAAGGGAGCCCTTGCCTTTGTGCAATAAGACAGGCAAGGCGCACCTCGCGCCTGGAGGCCGATGCTAAACCTGGCTGATGGAGGCGGCAGCGTGTGCCACCTTCAGGCAGCAGGTGTGCCTCTCCGGCGCTGGTGTGTGGGCTGGGAATTGTGTGCACAGGTGGCGTCACACAAACTTCGTCACACACACGCAAAGTTGTTGAACTTCGCGACTCTATGTGAGAGTTGAAGTAAGTGTGGAACCGTTCCAACGTTCCACAGCCAGCCCAGTGCTGTGAGGAGCTTGCTCTCTGTTGCGGCGCGCACAGGCGCACCGGCAGCAGACAGCGGGAGCGGCGCGGTGCTGAGGTGGCTGGTGGCACATTGCGTGCGCAAGGAGAGCGAAAAGGTTATGAAACTCGAGCCCACCGGCGCAGACTAAGCGAGGACAGCACCAACAGAGACAGCAGCAGCAGCACACGGCTGGTGGTCAGCAGCAGATCAACATGCCAGCCTGCGTCCGCAGCAGCGCCCCTCCCGGCATGCTGGAACACCGTGGCGGCCGCCTGCTCCCGCAAGCAGCGGCAAGGCCCATGCACCGCGGCAGCAGCGTGGCGGCGGAGCAGCACCGCCGAGCCTCACAGGAGAGGCTCAACTCGTGCCCCAGGCCGCTGGTGATAGCTGGCCCCAGCGGAGTCGGCAAGGGCACCATCATCAAGAGAATCAGGGAGCGTTTCCCCACGCAGCTGGGGTTCAGCGTGAGCCACACGACTCGCAAGCCCCGCCCAGGGGAGGCTGACGGCGTCGACTACCACTTCACCACGCTGGAAGACATGGACCAGCACGTTGAGGCGGGACACTTCGTGGAGCACGCCATGGTGCACGGCAACCACGTGAGCACTGGCTGGGCAGCCCAAAAGCACACCATTTACGGCGTGGCATGCGGCTGCACAGCATTTTGCCGACCCTGCTGCTTTATGTGCACCGTGTCTCGTGTCGGCGGTGCGCTGCTAGCCAAATACGGTAGCTGCTGAAGTGGTGGCCCTCCAGTTCAGGCAGCATTCCGCCTGTGTGCTGCCGTACCTTGCACCAGTGTGTGCCATGCCCCTGTGCAGTGCAATGAACTCCAGATGTACGTCAGAGTACGACTCCTAGGCGTCTCCCAACAAGGGCAGCGCGCGTAGTTATGCACCACATCGCTCTGTGACCTCGATTGCTCCACACGCCTTCAAAATGTGCTCTGATGATGCACCTCGATCCCTCATCACGTCTGCCACCACCGCGCCACACACATCTCTCTAAAATACTGTGCTGTGTATTCCCCCCCCATACTCTGCCACCCCGCTGTATGCACCCCGCAGTACGGCACCAGCTACGAGGCCGTCCTCAAAGTTGCCGCAGCCGGCCGCGTGTGCATCCTCGACATTGACTCCCAGGGAGTGCGCAACGTCAAGGGAACGGACCTGGGGCCCTACTTCGTCTTCATCTCTCCCCCCAGCATTGAGCAGCTGGAGGGGAGGCTGCGCGGCCGCCAGACCGAGAAGGAGGAAGACATACTCAAGCGGCTGGCGAATGCGAGGGCGGAAATGGAGTATGGCGTTGCGCCCGGGAACTTTGACGGGGTGATTGTGAATGACGACCTGGAGAGAGCCGTGGAGGAGCTGTGCGCGCGCATGCAGGAGTGGTACCCGCACCTGCTGCTGCGCGGGTTCAGCGCGCCCTGAGGAGCTGCTGAGCACACGCGGCGGGCGTGCTCAGCAGCAGGCGCTCCCTGAGGAGCTGTTGAGCACACGCAGCAGGCGTGCTGAGCAGCAGGCGGCGCTCCCTGAGGAGCTGCTGAGCACACGCAGCAGGCGTGCTCAGCAGCTGCTGCATGTGCTCAGCAGCAGGCGGGCGCTTCTGCGGCAGCTTGGCGGGTGAGAAGGGATGGTGGGGTAAGCGGGCGCGTGCAGAGCACGGGCTGCATTGTAGGTGGCTGGTGTTCACTGCCGGGCGGTGCACGGCACGCGCCTTTTTTTTTTTACATAGTATGGTGTAATGATTGGTTTTTACAGCAAGCAGCTCGTGGCGCAGGGGGGACACGTCCTGACCTGTGTAATTACACATGATAGTCGCGAGCGTTGGGGCTGCCATAATGTTGCCGCATCCTCGGCAGCACTGCGGCCGCACAGCACATACTTGGAAGTATGTCGAAGTAGTACGAAGGGGGCCGGCGGGCCGTACACCGAGCTTGTTCTGTGGGGTCTCGCCTGGCTTGGAGCCGCAAACGGCCAAATCACAATGCCAATGGCGACATCACAATGCAGTACACAGTCTTCATGAAGGCGCTTGTGCTGGTGCTGTGAGTGCACTAACCCAGGATGTGCTTTCCCTTGCGCATCTGCTCATCAAGTGGTGTGTCTGTCACCTGCCGTCACTCTACATTGGCCATGTGCGATGCGGAGTTTGCGAGGGTTATGTCAGTGCCATGCACAATTTTTGAAGGGCTTTCCGTGTCCCATGCCACGCTTTATTCAAGCGCATTGGCAGTTGACACTGCCATTTCAAGCTACCAGCGGCCGAGCATGCACTTAGCGCAGCTCCCCAAGCCTGCCACCAGCGGTGCAATCTTACCACATGGCACGCTGCCAGATTGCAGTGCGGTGCAGTGCTCACTGATAGGCAGTGCGAGTCCCCCCCCCCACACCCTGGGGGAGGGGGGTGGAGCCGCTCCAGCATGCTGCGCAGGCGAGCACTTTCAGAGCTCAGGTCCTTCCAGGTGCTCAACTTCGGTGTCAAGGCACATCTAAAGTACTCGAAGTATAGGATGACAGTACAGTACACATGGGTGTTCACAACGGCAGCATGTCACATCACCATGCAAACTGGCACTGGTGCTGCACCCATGCATAGCCAGCTTGACCTACCTTGCTCACGCCATGCGGGAAGCACGTACGTGTTGACAACACAGGTGCTTGTACAAGTTGGCCAGGCGCCAAAAAAAAGCAATTCCATGAAAACTGCCTCCGTTGTCAAACATTATTTGGTGCACTGGTGGCACAGCCGCACTCTTGACCCAAGCCCAAACCATGCAACGCCGTGGAAAAGTACTTGCCAACACTTGAGGTGCCAATGGCTGGGTGGGAGCACAGTGCACGGCAATGGGGGCTAGTTGCAGCACATGCCAGTCCTGCGAGTGTGTGCTGGCGGTCAAGCAATGCCTACAATTGATGCCACGGTTATAGCGGCAGGAAACCGTGAATGCTGCGCAGTGTGCAGGCAGCCATGGCAAGACACCACACCACATGACAAGACACAGCACACGCTGCACGGTAAACCAGACGCAAACCATCCATGTATGTACACCACATAAACTATGATAAAGGCACGGGTGGTGCACGCTAAAGTAAACCACCATTGCACTGTCCTATACACAAACTAGACCATGTGTTGCTGCCCCCCAGGCGTGCTGCAGCAGCTGCTGTCAGTGCCCCCTTGCACCCCAGCAAATGTGCTAGTGGCCCTGGCACATGCAACAGCTGCCGGCAGCAGTGCCGCAGGCGCCTAAACAGTCACACCTATGGCAGCGTCAAGTCACATCCAGCAGCTGAGCAACATTACAGCAGCTGCAGTAACTGCTGCCGCATGCAGTGCCGCACTACCACTGCCATGGCTGTACTGGGATGCTGCCTACGGCCACCAAGTACCACAGGTGCCGCATGCACCAGGGCATGGTACCGAACACCGCTGTCAGAATTGGTACCATAGGCGCAAGAAATTATGTCCCCAATTTCTGTGTGATACACAGCAGGTGCCATCCACGCCTTACCGCACGTCCAGCAGAACCGACCCTCCAAGCCGCACTGCCACCACTGAAGCGCCCTTCAAACTTGACGCAACTGTGACTGTACCACACCCATGGCTCCTTCTCAGGTGGCCGCCTCTGCCGCTGCCGCCTCGCCAACACCCGCTCCTAACCGCACCACGAGAATTCCCGGGTTATGCTCCGGCTCCTGCACGTCCAGCCCTCTCCCACGCAGCAGCGACGCAAGGGCGGGCTTGATCACCGGCACGCCGCCGCGTGAGCCGCGCCCCCGCCCGGTGATGAGCACCAGCGGCTCTGCCCAATCACGCAGCGCCACATGGCACGGCCGCTGCTGCTGCTGCCGCCTGCCACCGTGGAGGCGTGCGTCTTCGAGCAGGGTGAGAACGGCACACGTGGCCTGAGCGGCGGTGACGCCGTGCAGGTCCAGGGCGCCGTCCGCACGCCGCGCCATGCTCTCCAGAAGTGAAACCACCACAGGAAGGTGGCCTCGGCCGAGAGCACTCTGCGCCGCCGCGGCCGAACGGGCCCGCTTGACGACGCGGCGGTGGCGGTGGTGGGCGGCGCCCGCAGGATCTTGGCCCACCAGCAGTGTAACCGCTTCTGCGGTCATGGCCTTGTGGAGAAGGTCTCGGGTGGGGGAAGGGGCAGTGGCGGTGGTGGTGGTGGGGGGTGCGCCGCCGCCGAGTGTTGTCCACACTCGGAGGGCGGCCGTCATGGTGAGGGGTATGGACTGCTTGTCCAGGAGGGAAAGCAGCTGGGCTGCCTCAGTGTCATCCCCAAACTTGAGGCAGGCCTCCAGCGCGTAGTTGTAGCACCGAGGGGTGGGCTCTATGCGCAGCAGCCTGCACTGCCGCAGCAGCGCCACCGCCTTTTTGCCGCCCGCGCAGGCCCTGCACGCCGCGAAGAGGGCCTCTAGAGTGCTGGCGTCTGCTGCTGAGGCATGCTCCTGAAGCGTCCCCACGACCACCGTTATGGCGGCCCGCAGATCTCGGGGCTTGGTGCTGACGCGCACCTTGCACAGGGCAGACGCCAAGCGGTCGCCACCGTCGCTGGCCAGGCCGGTGCTGCTCATGCAAAGCTGTTGCTGCTGCTGTGCTGGGTGCCGCCAACATGTAAGTTGGTGGGCAGAGGTGGCGACGCTGGGGGCCAGGGCCAGTGATTGGTGGCGGCCGATGGCTAGGGCTGCCACCAGCATCAGCAGCAGCCGCCGCCGTGGCCGCCGCTGTCCAACAGAGCGCGCCTGCAGCATGTTGCTCTTCGCGGTGCGCTGGTAGTGTTCGAAACGTGTTGTTTGGGGGGGACTACCTCATCGCCAGCACCAGCACCAGTGGGACGGCGGGAACACGATTGGCGGCTGCTGCTGCTGCCATAGCTTCTGGCTGGTTCCCGCCTTCCCACGCCGTGCGGCCACGCCGGGCGGCGTGGCTACTTTTTGACTGAGATTCAAAATGTTTCTCTGAAGTTGTCCAACTTGCTGCTGAGCAACCATTCCAACCCAGGCTGCTGACACGGCGCATCTGAGCTGTTACTCGCGCAGCGCACTGACCGCCTGTGAGTGCGGAGGGGAGGACACTCTGTTGCCAACGGTGCAACAGGCAGCTGCTGGCGTTCCTCCCATGTACCTGCGGCCGCTAGCAGGAGGCTTGTCCACTCTACTGGTGCTGCGGAGGGCCGTGTGCCTCAGTGCGGCGGCTTCCGCCCGAAGCAGCTCAACTGGCGCCATCAGTCAGCACCGCCACACCCCTGCAGCACCCATGCACGCCATAACCAGGGACGGCAAGCCCTCGCGGGACCTGCCAGCCACGGAGGATGCCAAGTCTATGCTGTCGGTCTACCCCAGAGGCGCTTACACCACAGCCCGCACGGTGGACACCCGCTCCGTGTTCGAGTTCGAGGCCCATGTGGAGCGCATAGCGGAGTCGTCCGCCCTGATGCTGCAGCAGTCTGGCAGGCGGCCAGACGCCTACCCCACCCTCACCAGCGCCAGAGCCCTGCGCCCCCTGCTGGCCTCGTCGTTCAGGAGCTGCATACAGGAGTTCACCGATAAGTACCCGGATTACCGGGGCGAAATTCGGCTCACAGTCCTGGCTGACTGGGAGGAGCAGGACCTGGAGCACGGGGGCTTCACGCTGCTCTGCCACGGAGCCCCCCTTCCCCCTCCCCCGTCCGCTCCAGTGGTCGTGGAGGTGAGGGGCCACCCACGTGAGAACGCTCTCGCCAAAGACTCCAACTGGGTCAAGCAGAGGGCCTCCCTGGAGGCCCTGAAACTGCCGGCGCACGACGAAATTATTCTGCCGACGGAGGACGGAGTGCTGCTGGAGGGAACGCAGACCAACTTTTTCGCCATCATCGGCGGCGTCGTCCACACGGCGGGCGCAGGCATCCTCGAGGGCACCGTGCGCCGCCTGCTGCTGGAGGTCTGTGCGCGGGAGAAAATCCCGCTCGTGCTCAGCGCGCCGCCCCTCCAAAACATGGACCAATGGGAGGGGGCCATGATCTCCAGCACCAGCCGCCTGGCGCTGCCCATTGACAAAATAGTGGTGCCGCAGGAAGGGCGGCCAGCGCTGAGCAGCGACCCCTGCCGCGAGTTTCGAGATGACGCGCTGTGCAGGCGCATAGCGGAGCTGGTGCGCGGGCAGGTGCGCTCCCACTCGGAGGACGTGTTTGCCATCTGCGACGGCGCCGGCGGCGCTGTGGAAGCGGAGGGGAATGGGCTGCGGGCGCAGGAGCGGGCTGCTGCGGCAAGCGTCCAATAGCAGCGGGCAGTGTGGCGGCCCCTGCTGTGGCTTGCTGCCTGAGCAGCAGCAGGAGTGGTGCGGTCGGCAGGCGCAGCGGCAGCGGAGGGCGTCTGAAGTGCAGGTGGCGCACTGAGATGCGCTAGTTGTTCTCAGGCTGGTTTCAGCCGCCAGCGCAGCTGCTGCCAGTGTGTGGCAGTGGCGACAGCTGTCACACATGGGCAGCAGCTGCAAGGCCGAGGCGGCAGGGCCACACTGCACACCAGCTGCGGGCGCGAGAGGCGGTGACGGTGATGGTGGCTGCAGCAGCTGCCACACTGGTGCCTGGCGGTGTTCGTTGGGAGGGCGTTTATGCTGCGGCGGACCAGCAATCGTGGGCAAGGCAGCACCGGCGCTGGTGCGGGCGCTGCTGGGGAGCGGCGCCAGCGGCAGGAGCGCACAGCTGCTGGCATGGAGCGGCGCCAGCGGGAGGAGTGGGATGCACCGCCCAGCAGCAGCGGTGGGTAGCTGCTGAACTGCAGTAGCAGCAGCGCACCGCCAACAACATAATCCTTTGTGGTAGCAGCAATGGTGCGTCTGTGCGCACACATCTGCACAGTTAGCAGGTGCAAATTTGGTGCAGCACATGCACTGCAGCATATGCAGTGTGCAGTGCAGTGCGTGGTGATGGCTCACAACCGGGGTTGCAGTTGAGCCTTTAGCCGCCATTGGTGGTGCGTTCCGATGCCCCCATAGATGTCGGGGGGGGTGCCACAATTTTGCCAGCACACAGTGTGAATAGGCAACTTGCGCGTTTCGCTGATGTAAATGAACACATGTGTACCTCCTACAGTGGGACTTGGTAGGGGCTGGTAGTGTGCTGCTGTCACTCACGCTGTGGTGCATGCACTCTGTTGCAGTGTCTGGCATTGCACAAGGGCATTTTGTGCATGCATTTGTGGTGCATGCAGTGCAGTGCTCAGCTACTTCCTATCGCATGGTCGCCACAAGCACAGTTTTTTCTGCACAGTCAAAGGTTCAGAACCGCAAAGCACACATATCCTTGCACCACCTCCCATTTGACCGTGTATTCTTAATGTGTGTGCAGCCTGTCCGCCGGCGCCAGGCAGTATTACAGTCCCATTTACGGCATTAGCAGGGAGTAAGTGCACGCATGGGGTAAATTTCACCCTCTGCTCTGTTTTAATTAGGGTGTTTGCGAAATAACACCAGCCTTAACGATCTTCCTTATGTGGCATATAAGCCGAACGGAGAGCGTGCCTTGTTTCGGTGGCCTTGCGATTCGTGAGCCAACTGTTCTTGCAGCAGGAGATTGCAGATCAGGACGAGCGCGACCTGTGCGCGGGGCAGCCTGTGTGAGCGCAGCCCTGGGATTGGACAGGCACACGCATGTCGCTTGCATGCACTGTACGCTGTGCGCTGTTTGCTGCCACGCCGGTGTGGGAAGTGGTGAAATCTTGCCAAGTGTTTGCGCGCCATCTCGACCCCCCTTGTCACACAGCCCGCGCTTGCACCCAGCTCTGCCAGCTCTGCCGTGACAGCAATTGAAAAAAGGCAGAGACCAGGCAGTGAGGCAGCTTCCCCTGCATGCCCCGCACCGCTGCTGCAAGCCACCATGCCTGCAACAACCCTGACTACCAACACCAACGGCGTGTGTTGCAACAGCAGCAGCGGCGCAACAACAACTGCGCACCACGCATGCCAGGCGTCGTTTTATCGGTGGCGGTGGACAGTGAGGCAGCCTCCCCTGCATGCCCCCGCACACACCGCTCTTGTGATCATGAGCCACCGTACCTGCCAATCACTCTGAGTTGTTGGAACACCAGTACGGCGCTGCTGTGTTGCAAACGGGCAGCACACAACAACAGTGATGCAGCGCGCCGGCGCGGCGCACCGCGTATGCCAGGCGTCGTTTTAGGGACGGAGTGGCGGTGCACGGCATCTGTCGTCTCTCAGCACACCACAGGCTCCCCAGTGCCGGGTGCGCCACTAGGCTAGTGCGCTCTCCTTAATCAGCTGATTTCACTGGTTCAGGCCTACAGGAGCAGTCAAGTAACGTTTGTTTCGTGCTCAGCCGCAAGATTAGCACAAAAAATAACAAGCATGGCACGCGAAGCGGGCTCCGCAAGGCGCCTTCGGCGACTCAGGCGACTAAGGCACCATGCTGCGCCTCAATTCATGAACGCCCCCCTGACGAATTCACGCTCAGCAGAACTCCTTTAGTCACCCTAGTTACCCTAGTCACCCCGCCTTGCCTGGGCAGCAGGGCGCCTTGGGGGAGGGGGGGGTCTTGCTTCAACTGTTGAAGTTTGCAGAGTTGAAGTTCCCTTAGTCACCCTAGTCACCCTAGTCACCCCGCCTTGCCTGGGCAGC